>APFE030897651.1:65788-89591 GCA_000404065.3 Pinus taeda | reverse complement strand
AGAGAGATAGAGAGAGAGAGAGAGAGAGAGAGAGAGAGGGAGAGAGAGAGAGAGACTTATTAATTCTATGAAATTCATATCAACATTTTAGGATAGGGCAAAGATATGACAATGTACATATATGATTGATGAGAGAGAGAGAGAGAGAGAGAGAGAGAGCCTATTAGTCATTGTAGGATTTATCTTCAATTTTTTAGTGAAATTTAATTGAATCCAATATACTACACTTTTAATGGTACTTCTTAATTCTATGAAATTCATATTAACGTTTTAGGATAGGGCAAAGATATGACAATGTACATATATGATTGATGTGAGAGTAACTTTTTAACCTATGTATTTTTTTATTGCATATTTAACAACCAAAGTTGTATTTTTTATTTGAACTCATGTTCTTCCATTATGTTTTTACATAATGCATATGAGGAGGTTCCAAAAGATGAGGATGGAATCAACAATAGTTCAATCAACTTCTAATAGGTTAAATTATTTGTCTAAAATATTTGTCATGTATGTTGTATAAAAAAAAGACATTTCCCTTGGGTGGTAGTGCACCACTTAGTTATGTCATGTAGTTTAGCCAACTTCATTCAATTAAATTTTCTTTTGTAAGCTTGGAAAATCCTTTCTATTTCATTTTCAAAAAAAGGCAGGTGATACATATCAATCATCCACAGTCAGATGGTCTCAACTTGCCATCTGACAACATTCTAGACAAAATAAAATCTTAAAATTTTAAGAGTATCTTGTAGGGCTAAATAGACTTGAGCATCTTTTAGTCTCCTACAAACAGAATATCTATAACAAAAATTGAAAAACTTCCTATTGTCCATTCTACATATAACAAAAAACCATCTAGACTATGCTATGGGACCTATTAATCGTAGGAAGATTCAATTGTCGTTGGATATCTGGCACTAGATCGCAACAATTCAGTTTGTGGAAGATAAGAATATGCTTCTCAATGTGGCTGAGGCAAGAATTTTTTTGTGTATTTGTCATTGAATGGGATGGAATTCACTGTGAATTTATTGAATTTCCACAACTAGTCCTGAGCTTCCTAAAAATGCGTTTGCCATAACTTTTTCCAAGAGATTTTTCGTCATCTAAAATAGAAATGAAGACTACTGGAATTAGGTATAACAACCTCTAGTATGACCCATATCTAGAATCAAATCCTCCAACTCCTCAAAGTGCAGATTGTTTGCTTCTGGTTGATGTTTCAATTCTTCCTCCCAACCAGAAATTATCTGATGGGCCCGAGGGTGAGTATTCGTTTTGTAAACCCGTTTGGAATCTAAAATTAAATCCTCAATGTTTATTTACCATCAACTATTAGAAGGTCGAGCCTAGGTTTTTCCCCCACCCCGGCCCCAACCTTGACCCTACCTCCGGCCTCCCCTTACCTCCTCTTCTTGTTTCACATCATGTCACGTCATCCAATAACATTATTGATCTCCAAGTGTGGAATGACAATTTGTTACAGAACTAGAGGCAATCACCTCCAACAACCTCGTCCAGGTAGCAACCCAATGCACTGGAAGATGTCCCCTCGGATGGTGTTCCTTAACTAAATCAAGACATGTGCCTATAAATGTTAGGGCAACACATGTAATCAAACAGAGAACATTAGACCAAAATGAGACCCATATTTCAACACCCTCAGACAGAGGTCATTTATGCACCACAAGCATTGTCATTCCAGAGCCATACGCAAAGACAAGAGCCCAAGTATCCACACTCAAACCCGCCCCATCTCCAACCATATAAATAATTCAACTAAATTCTAGAATAAAGAACGA
The DNA here is from genome assembly GCA_000404065.3 of Pinus taeda. NCBI lineage: Eukaryota > Viridiplantae > Streptophyta > Pinopsida > Pinales > Pinaceae > Pinus > Pinus taeda. The sequence continues at coordinate 87,789 of APFE030897651.1, read as the reverse complement.
AAACCCTTGAACAATGGATAGACACGAAGACAAGGACTAATAACCTAGATTGCATGTAGACCCATGAAGACAGGCTACTTAAAGAAATAACATACTCTCTAAATAATGGCCATAATTTTCCATACAAGCCAGCAAAGGTGCCCATCTATGTTCTCCATATACCAAACCAAAAAGCGCACCATAAATGTCTCTATGTTGGTTAGGGATATGCCAACAAAAAACAAGAAGCAAAGCACTCATTGAAAAAGTGTGCATAACATACTTGATATTTCCGCTGCCAAAAGATTGGGTTTTGCTAACACCAACTAGGGTCCAAGCCAGGGAAACCTCCTCTACTATATTTTGGTTGGATTCACTCTGGCTATTATTGTCTATGGCACAATTGTTATGACGAACAAACTTACCAAGGCCACCCGCTATGACACCCATTGATTTTCTTCAACATGTTTCAAAAGTCAAACCTTCCTCGCATTAAACTGTCGCACAATCATACACCTATGGAGGCATGCGTGGAGATCTCTAGCCCACCACCCATCGATCCTCCTCATAATTGCATTGACCATAGTGTTGATCTTATCGTATCCACTCGTCTGTCTCTCACCCCGATCGGGGATTTCATTCAATCAACTTTTGATATGTCAATTTCATTTCATTTCCTTACATGTGTAGATATTTGTTCATTTTGGGTTGTATATAAAGTTGACATTTCCTTGTGGGTGGTAGTGTACTACTTATTTATAGGCATAAAAAATTACAAGTTATTTTATAGTTTAATTTGAAAAAATTCCCTCGTGTTGACATAGGCAGTTTTTGCTTCCATGATCTAAAGTCAATGGGATATTAGTGTGGTGAAATTTCAGAATTATATATATGGATATATGGTCTTTTCCTTTCACAATATATGGATATATGGTCTTTTCCTTTCCTAGTGTGAAATTGACTAATTTTAATAGGGTATTACATTTATATATACATGAATTTTTTCTCATGATTAAGACATTGTAAAACACACTTATACTAGTTATCAACCCATCAAGATTTCAACAACAATTAATAATTAAAAATCATCTAATACACTATCACCATCATCAAATAAAAATTTTAATTAAATAAATAACACTAATTCAAAAAATACAATTAATTAAATTATTAATAATAATTATTTCACAACTGTCACATTAAAACAATATAGTTTTCCAGGGTTACCCTGACAACATGTATCTATTACGACATTGAAACGATGTTAATATGATGCAAAATAAATAATCATCATGTTATTAGATGTGATCATGATGCATGAGCAATGTAGCATGACATTAATATGATGGAGAAATAAATAAGAATGATGCATAATGAATGCTAATGTGATGTAGAAGGATGCTTATAAACACGAAAGGACTTGGAAAAAAAGTCCATTTTTTTTAAACTATAACAATGCTAATTTAAATCAATAGTGATGTTCAATAAGAAAAAATAATGCAACATACATGCTTTCGATGCAAAAAGAATTGTTGTGTGTTATGCACATTTAATGCGATGCATTATGATGCAACCACAATGATATAAAAAAATTATCTCACTTTTTTCGATGCTAAAAATGATGCAAGCATTGAACGATATCACATAGACAAGATGTCAATGTAATGAAAATAACAATGCACCCCTTAATGTCATATTTTGTGTCGTTAAAACTCCAAAAAATGCAGTACGAAACGACGTTAATTATGATGTCATAACCCCATATTGTAGTCATGATGAAAATTGCATTAAACATTTTCCTTATGTCATTGACTAGCCATAATTTAAGGACAATTTCCCAAAGGGTGGGTACATGTAATGCTCGACATTCTAACCTTAGGTAGATAGAACTTTATTATGACTTATATCACTATGTATTATTTATTTAGACTAAGTTAGATTGAAGAAAATGTTTGATAGCTAGACATTTTTATTTTGTAAGTTGAGGAGGTGCCATTTTCTATTATCAAAAAGAAACCATTACAAATCTAAGGTGATCTCAACCCGCCCCGCGGGGAAACCGAGTATATTGACCACCTATAGTTTTTGACTGCTGACCAAAAATAAAAGGTTTTTAACCTGTCTTTCCATGCCTTATACACTTTAGTCTTATAACTATTACTACTGACATACATCTGCAAGTAAATATAGACATAACCCCTATGCATAGCTAAAAAACAAAACAGAGATCTACAATTACTAACTGCATCAAGAACATGCCTTTCTTTACTATTCCTTAGAAGTCTCTTGCTGCTTTTTCTCCTTTTTGATCACCACGCCGCTTGCCTCAAGCTGCTGTTGCAGGTCCTCCAGCTGCTTGTCTTGCATGAGCAGAGTGATTACAATATTCTTCAGTTCTTTCTTCAAATTCGGAATTCCCTGCGACAATTCGGCCATTTCCACCGCTATCTATTCCATGGCTTTGGCCATGAGTCTCTTCATGACCCAATACAGGTGCAGTGACTGTTTGTATAGAGTCATTCTACCTCGGGTATGCCCTGGGTCAGGCATGAGATTTATCCAATCTTCCATTTCATCCTCTGACTGAGCCTGGATGGCCTCTTCCTCCCAATGCTCAATAATTCTTTTAATTTTTGGGTTGGTCTTCTCATTGTATTCTCTCTCTGCTATCCTGACCCTGGTTTCTATTGTCTACCTACCCTGTCTTCCTCCATCTCCCATGTCGGTCTCCCCATCCTCCTCGGTGCTTCCACGGCATCGACATCCTTGTCTGCTGCAACCTTCCGCCATTCCCTGTCCTCTCTGGCCCCCTCTTGCCCGGCGGCCTCTCCCTCTTCTGCGTCTGCCCCTTCCACCTTCCATTTCCGTCCTCAGGCTCCCTTCTTCATCCTCCCCGATTCCTTTCGCTTCTCTGCTTCCTGTCCTTAATACGTTACGGCTGTTGTTCTTAATTTCCTGTGTGGTTTTCTCCAGGTCCTCCGCCATGTCATCACTCTCACCCTCCGAGACATCATAGACAGGGATGTGGCCATGCTCCAGACTTTCTTCCATCTTGCGCTTACCCTTCCTATCCATTTTGTTCCAGCCCTGGTCTTCGTCCGCTCCACTGCTTCTCATCCATCTCTTCATTGTTCAGCTGCCATCTGCGTCCATGCTGTCTCTGCTTCTGCATTTCCCCTCACTCTCCTCTCGGCTCACAGGGCTTTCTGCTCTCCTCGCAATATAACTCGGCTTAATGTAACCCTTTCCTGTTTCACTGCGAGCTTTTTCTCGCGTTTTGCTCCGCCACCTTTCCCTCCTGGTCTCTCTCCTCTGCATGCCTTTCAAGCTTAAGGCTTTGTCCATTCTGCTGGGCCCGATCCCCACACAATCATTCCTCGGGCTTCTTCCTGGCAGACTGTCCCTTCCACCGTCAAAAGCTCGTACCCGGGTGTCCTGTCGATCTGATCTGATATCCTCTCCACCGTTCCACTTACCTGTTGCAATTATACTTTGGCATTCGCCTGCAGTCACTTGCCTCTCCCACCGCCGATCCTTAATTACATTCCCCTCCACGTTGCACAACCCGATCGGGTGTTCTGTTTTCTCCAATTCATACCATGGATGCTTCATTATGGTCCTGAATAATTATGTGTTTGAGTCCTTCCCAGCTATGATCCGTTTCTAATGAAGGCCAACTTCTATCTAGACTACTATTTGCTTCTTTGCTTCCCCAGTTTGCCAGGAGGTCCGCGACCTTGTTTCCATTACGTCGAACATGGTTGATTATCTTATAATCAATCCTATTTAACAAATCCGCTATATCTTTAATAATGCCTGTTGTCCTCCAGCTTTTGGCCACTTTTTCCCAGCTCTTCCCATCCTTTAGTTTTCGCAGCATCCTTATCGTGATCTGCGAGTCCCCTTCAATCTCCAGGTTCATATAACTGTTTTTGACTACTATTCTCAGGCCTTGATGGACCGCCCAGAGTTCTGCCTCATTGTTCGTCATCTTGCCTCCCCACTCCGCGTAGACCCACCTTGTTTTTCCTTGTTCATCACGGAAAATACCTCCTAGGCCTGCAGGACCAGGGTTCCCTTTCAACGCTCCATTGAAGTTCAGTTTTATGGAGTGTATCCTGGGGTATCTAAATTGGTTGGGACTTTGGGCTTGAGGATTACCTTTCTTCTCTTTCCTGGGATAAATCATGCTGAATTGTAAGTTAAGTTTCGAAGCTACTCTACCTTCTGCTTGGTCCATCTTCCAGTCTTCCTCATCCCAAGTGTCTAAGAGAACAGTTTCTTTTATTGCTTTGCTTACTTCCTCCCAAACTCTTTCAGGTCGACTACTTTGACCCCTGAATATTCTTCTATTGCGTTCCTTCCAGATAAACCAGATCACAAAGCCTACCGCTAAATTCCATATTCTTCTTACTACTTTGCTATGAAATCAGCCTATACCCCATTGCATAATGGTATTCCGTATGCTGCTAGGGTCTCTCATTGTCCTTCCAAATAGTGATCTGATCTTTTCCCAAATGCTTTCTGCATAAGGGCATTCATTTATAAGGTGCTCTTGATTTTCCATTTCACTGCTGCAGAGACTGCATCTTGATGGTCCGTGGTATCCCCTCTTTAGGATTTTATCCCAGGTTAGGATCCTTCCTTTACTGACCAGCCAGACGAAGATTGTGATTTTTGGCCACCATTTTCCTTCCCAGATCTTCCTCCAGTCTATATCGCCCTCTTCCCGATTTTGCTTTGTTGTCAGATAGTAGGATTCCTTCACTGTAAACGTCCCTTTCATGGATCTTCCCCATCTGAGGATGTCCTCACCTGTCCTTCTTTTTATCTTTCTCAGATCGACTTCTTTGAGGTAATTTTTCTCTAGCTATGCGTTTATGTTTTCACACCATTCCCCTGGTTTCCTCCAGGTCCTCCATATGCCACTGCTCTCTTCATTTTTCCAATAATCTCTAACATATTCCATCCCTGCCCTTTGCGCTCTCTGTTGGATCTCTTGTAGGGTTTGTATTTCTATCATTTTGCCTTTCTGCTGCCACCCATCCTCCCAAAATTTTGCATTGTTTCCTACCCGAATCTCCCAAAAAGCATGTTGGTTGACCACATCTCTGTTATGACTTGCTAAGTTCCATATAGAGGACCCTGTTGGGACTTCTTCAATTATTAGTTTATCAGCTGTTGATTCCAGCATATTATATTTGAATTCCCATATTTTCTTCCACACATCCTTTCCTCCTTGTAACCATCTCCACCATAATTTCGCGCCCAAGATCTTGTTTAGCATTTCAGGGTCCCTAACACCCAATCCTCCTTCCTCCTTTCTTTGGATCAGGTTTTTCCACGAAACTAAGGCCCATTTCCTCTGTTGTTTCGGTCCTCCCCAGACTAACTTCCCAAATATCTCCCTTAGTTTTGTGCATACTCCTTTCGATGCTGCTCTGATGGATAGAGGGTAGATGGGAATTGATTGCAGGACTGAATTTAGCAAGACTATTCAGCTAGCTATATTCAGGGATCTGAAAGACCAGTTTGTTAGTCGTCTCTTGATTTTATCTATAACTTCCTGCCAATTTTTCATTCGGGTGGGATGTATGTCCAGCTGGTTCCCTAAATACTTAGTTGGGAGGTCCCCCTGTCTGAAGCCCAAGGTTCTGGTGAGGTGAGTGTTATGCAGTAATTTGTCACCGTTGGTCACCGTCCTTGTTACCCCCGCTGTCACACACTGGAGGACACTTTTACAGACCTGTGACCAGTGACATAACTTGAAAACACTTGCATTGGAATCTCCTAAGTATGAACTTCAATATCCCTGAAGACACCTTTTGAAGATCAACCCTAAAAAATGCCCTTTTTCCATTAGCGCGGGTCCACAGTGTCTAACTCGCGCCAATGGCTCAGTTCCTCCAAAGAGGGCGCGCCCATGGACGCGCTGTCACAGAACAAAGCCCGCGCCACACAAAATTAGTCATGATTTTTGGCCAACGCGCACTGAAGTGTTTTTTCCTCCATTACTCATGCAGTTGTCTGGGGAAAAATCCCATGGATATGATCGAGTGTCGTCTTTTTCATCCATGACAACTCAGTCCAAAGGCTATTCTGGGACAATACCAAATCTTCAGTAGGTGTCCGGATATGATGAATACTTCCGCCTCTTCCATCTATAAATAACTGTTACCCTGCATTGAACCAGCTAGTGTTGAAGTTTTGAGTTTTGTACAAGAGCTAAAGTAAGCTGAGATTATGCTAGATTGATAGTAAGAGCTGAGAGAGAAGTTATGCTGCTGGAAGGTTGAGAGGGGAAGTGACTTTGCAAGGCATGTTTAACTGCTGACCCAGTTGGAGGAGATTTGCAGCGTCAAGCCTTTATTGGTTGTAATTCTTCTCTTCTTCTATTGAATAATTAACGACTGTTATTATGGTTCCACTCACGTATTCTTCTGATAATATTTGAGTTATATCCTACTTGAATGATATATAATTGTATAATATTGGATTTTACGCTTGTTTTGGATTGTTCTTTGTTTGTGCAGGTGTCCATGCGTGGAACGTAAGGATAGTGACCGCCAAACTAAAGGAAGGAGCGCGTTTCTTCCCGACAAATAGCGTTGGATTCAGGTAGGCCTTTCTGACCAACTTTAAATTATGCAATTAGGAACCTCGCATGCAGCGTGTATGATTGTTGCTAGACCCCTGTCGGGCTAGTGGGATCGCCTCTGTCCGCAGAGGGGATTTACCGACCTCAACACCCCCGGTTCACTACGTAGGTTAGTCGTGGAAAGAAGATAACAAAACCCAACAATATGTTGATTGAACATGGTCAATAGGTTCTCTCTCGTATTGTTTTATGCTTTTTCAGGCTTGAGAGACAAATCTATGAAAAAGAACTTGTGGAGTTTGATTTTTGTCCCTTTTCAAACTCTTTAAACATGAAAAGGACTTAGTTATCTTTGTCGTTAAACTCGTTAAAACATCAAATAGCGACAAACTTGTCCATCTAGACAAGACCGAATTTCACCTTCTCTAGACTCGTTAAAACATCATAGAGTGATGGATTCACCCGAAGGGTGGAATTATACAACAAGAATATGTTATCTTCCTCAAGCTTGATAAAAAATAAAGAGGTATTGGTCAACAATGACTGGGGAAAATGGGAAAAAGGGGAAACCACTTTATGGTAGCAGGTCGCTCTTGAGCATGACATTTTCACTTCATCACTGTGACTACTTGGGTTGGTTTATCAGTTTGATAGTTATTACAGATTCATTTGGGCACATCACTCCCATCATCCAGATCATTGTTTTAGGGCCCATAAAACCCTAATTTCAATTGCTACATGCCCTAAACAAGTCAACCCTTTGAATGCCTCCTTTCCAGACAGTTTCATGACTTGAAGACATCCTGAAATGATCTCTAAAGGGACCAGCACAGGTAGGCCCATGTAAGGGTGCGTTGTAAAACAATTGAGTCCATGCTAGGGTTCTCTGTAGATCACTTAGGCCCTATTTCACCTGCACTAGGTGAGGTTGAGTGAAATTCACATAGGCTTTGGGGAATGTTATTATCTTTGGGATCCTTCTAGAAGTCTCCCTCACTTATCAACTCTTATGAGCTCGAAAATGGATGAGGAATGAGTTAAGATGCATCCTATCCTCTCATCCCTTCCTCCATGGAATTAATTCTAAGTATGGAAGGCCATTCAATACCCCCATTTATGACATAGCCTCCTCCATCTTCTTATAAATTGAACACTCATCTAAGTGATCAAGGGGATGGACTATGTTGAATTGTAAGGAGATAATTTTGCTATGAGAATTGACTTTGAGACAAGTATTGTTATGCTACAAGTTTTTCATTCTTTTGATGTGATGTGGATGGGATCCAAGCTGGAGGAGTGACTTCGAATCAGACTTGATGGTTGTAATTCCTTCTTCTATTCAATAAAGTATTTGAACCTTTTTCCCATATGCTTATCTTGTTATATGATACTTATATGTGTGAATGTATCTAATTCCATTTACTTGTAATCAATATATCTTTTACTTTGATCAGTTTTTTGTCTTTTGTTGATGCTTACAGGTACTTCTCAAGTGTGTAAGTACATAAAGGAGTGATAGGATCGATACAAAGGAGACAAGAGGAAAGCAGAACTACAAGTAGGTCTTCTCATCTTCTTTGTCTTATTTATTGCTTATAGGAAAAGACTAAAGTGGTTTAAACTGTTGTTCTAGATATGGCTACTTATCTAGGGAATTAGTATTTATCTGTAGATACCAAATTCTCCAAAACAGGAGTATATTGGTGCACAAGAAGTATAGTCATCAGAGTCTAAGTTTCATCCCTAGTGTTGCTCCGCTACCAGCAGGCCTGGACAGTACCCTGGCAGAGTCACATAGGAACGCAAACATCACTCCGCTGCCAACGAGCCTGGTCAGTACCCCTGTGGAGTTACTTGCATCACCTTTCTATGCAGGAAGCCTTTCTCTTATTTCTCCTTATTCATTTTTCATTTCTTTTTTTGAAAATTTTCACTTTTCTTTCTTTTCATATAACTTTGCATAACACTTATTCATTTCAGAGGTGGAAGAGGGATCCTGACTTATTGAGAATAGAAGAGTTTGTTCCTTCAAAGAATTACTTTATTATATACCTCTGACGTGCTTGTTAAGGTTTTCCCCCTCACCTTACTCTACTTAACTGAGTTGCCAAGGGTTAACTCAAAAACAACCAACTATAGTAGGTGACACTAGTTAGCATACAAGTGTTGTGTTTCCACCAAGGTTCACTTTGAACAATACATATTTTCCGTTGATGTCTCATAGAATAAAGACAACAAGTTCTTACATAAAAGAGTTGACAACAGATAACCAAATGTTCATAGTTGTACAAGTCTTCTTGTACTTTACCCATCTTGTTCCAAGAGTCATGCACGATTTCATTCAAAACTAACCTATGAACAAAACAAGCAAACAAACATTAAAAAAAAAGAAGCAAAAGAAGAAATTAAAGCAAAGCGAGTAAGAAAACAAGCGAACAAACAAACAAACATGCAAAGAAAGAAAGCAAACAACAATGCAAAGAAACAATCTGAAAGCAAACACTACTCCTACTCCTAAGCTAACAGTGCATGGGTCATCTCACGTGAAGTGATACTTCCAATGCATTGGTTGACCCATGTTGGTAAAGGCATGGTTCGCGAACAACACAATTGTTTGAACCAATAGATGTGAAAGATAAAACAGTGAAAACAAATACACTCCGAGCTTACAAGCATCCATAGAAAAAAATGAGTTAAAACGCATGAAATGCACTCTGTGAAATTGCCATGGTTCTGTATTACACTATGTGCAGATGTTGAGTGTATGCATTCCCTTGGTCGTGACATGTAAGAAAATGTGAGAAAGGTAGACCACTTACGGTGCGCAAGTGTGCCTGCTATGTAAGATTCATCCAATGCATGAGCAATGGGATCGTGTAGTTCGAGTGGAGGAAGTGAAATATGAGTGTTTGATTGTTCTTCAGTTCATATAGATGAGTGATGAGGAGCCTTAGGTTTTTGAACAATTTCCTGATCAGAAGTGAGACCAACCTCAATATAGTGAGGGCTTGACATAACCATCAACTTGGGCTCAAGTGCCTCAACAGTTTGGGGGGTTTCGACTTTGTCAATAGATAGATCATTGTCGACCATTGGCTTAGACAGATTAACAATGAGTGAATTAGCATCGTGATCAGATGATGAGGTAAAGAGATCACGACATCCAAGATTAGAAAACTTATCATTTTGGTCGGCATCCTCATGATTTGATGAATCACACAGAGGGGTAGATGAGAAGAAAGGATGTTCACCCTCTGCATTTCCAAAAAAAGCAGATGAAAGATCAAGTGGATTTTCAATGAATGATTGGTCCTCTCTGTTGTCAGATGGTGGAATGATATCTGGTGTGTCTTGCAAATGATCAACAATGGGTGCATCCATGGATGGAGATGTGCATGAAAAATCAGGGATGGCAGGATCATCAAGGATGTCAAGAAAAAATAGAAGAGGTACAGACAAATAGGGATGGTCCCCTGCTATCAGTGGATGTTCAATATCCTTGTCATGCTCTTCATGAATGCCAGCACATGTTGGTTGTGCAACAGAAAAATCCATCAATAGATCGATCCTCTTTCAAAACAAGTGTAGAGTCTGGAATGGAAGAACACAAGACAGTGTCATTCAGAGGATGATCAGAATACAAAGACGGAGGTTGAGGTATGAAATACATGTGACGAGGTATGGGACTCACAACCAAGTCTACGTGAAAATCCAAAGGAGCGATTTTGAGAGGACGTGACGGTTCAACAAATGTGTGTTCATGATCTCCCACATTAGTCTGTGATGGTGGAGTTGTTTGACGAGGGGACAATGGACAATCACTTGTGACAACGACCGTATCCATCTATGATTGTGTAGCTCCATCACTGAAGTATGTTGAGAAAGGTTTGAGCTTGAACTTCTTCTTAGGATGGATTGAATTTTTAAGGCAACACTCGAATCTATCCCAAAGATAAGGAAATTTCATCTGGCTCTTTGGAGCTTGAAACTGCAAATCACGAAAGCAATGCCAACAATCCATAGGTGATTCATGCGGAGCCTTCCATTGTTGTAACAATTTTCGGTCAAGATGTTTTGGATGAAAATGATAGAAAGTGTCTTCAATGAGATCACGAAAGTGCTCAGGTGAGTGCATCCTATCAGTCGGTAGGCTGCACAGCCACCGATGTGGATATTCGCAAAGTGTGTATGCAAGCATCAAACAAGCATGTTCATCAGAACATCCATCATCCTCATGAAGTAAGGCAAGGGAGTCATGTAAGAAATCAGTCCATGCCACTTCACCTTCACCATCATATGTGAATGTAGGCAAGAGATCAAAGAACTCCCTTGTGATGGTGACAGATTCGACATGCGAAAAACATCGTGGAGGGAGGAGAGTGCAAGACTCCATGTTAGATATGCAAAGGTTAAAAACAGGATGAGAGAGCACAACTTGTCATCTTCCCTCCTTCTAGCGCCATAAATTTTGATGTTACTAGACCCACCAACATGTCAGGGGACCTCCCCTGTAAGAAGTCCCAATTAGACCTCAAACCATTTGGTGTAGGAGTCCCAGTAGTGGTTCATACGTTAATTCCTTGACCATGATTTCACACAAAGGCATGTAATATGTCCTTGTTGGTAGCAAGGGTGTGACAACTACAGCGAGACAAGGAAGGTGCATTAACGGTTCTAACACATGAAGAGATAGGTGAGTATACCCCTTGGAAACCTATGATAGCATGCGGCTTGGAAGGGAACACACGAGAGAAGATGCATCACAAAATGGAAAGCAAGTTAGATAACAATCCATGTGATGTTTAAACCAATCAACACATTTCAGTAAGATTAATACATACTTATACAGAATAGTCCATACATGCATGCGTAAGTAAACAGATGCATATACCATTTAGAGTAAACAAGATATCTAGAATACAATATGTCATATGCATGAAGCGTGTTGGCTCTTGTTATATTAAGAAGTGTAAGTTCCAATCATACAATACATCCATGTCCAACCATTAGTTCTAATAGAAAAACGTTACAGCCACAACCGCCTGCTCCTCCAAAGAGATATACTAGCTTTGCGCAACGGAGAAGCCAAAACGCATTACAATATTGTCCAAGCTTTCTCTAAGATACTCCTATCGAAGCTTGGTTGAGCAAAAGCCTCTACAATGAGTTATGAGGGACTATTTATAGAAAAGGGTGGGGTGGCCCTTGACATTCCCCTTTGTGACAACTCATCTACCCTCATGAATCTTCATCTACTCTATGAATTTGACTTCCAACTATCAACACTTGAACTTACACTTGACAAGATGTTACATTACAATGCACATGTACCCATGTGAGACAAAATGGCTTGAGCAAGCCATGCAAGACATCACTAACACTCGGATTGTTATGGTGATACCAACTCTTTGACATCCTTGTGATGGTTGATGGTGGCGAATTGATGCCAATATTGGTCATTCGCGATGGTGTCTATGCGCTCAATGGTGACATCTTGCTGAAGAGGACTCTTGCCTCTGTTGCATTTGGGTACACTAATATGGCTCCTCCATCCAAATCGTTTGATAGAATGCACATGGTTGTCTTGGGTGTGACCATACCAGCAACATTTTGATGCATAGTGTCTGCGTTGATCTCTAAGGATGTGTTGGTGGATCGAATGGGTGGGATCACACGCATGCACACAATGACATGCATGTTGTTGAAATCCCTTGCATGTGATCAATAAAATTGCTCACCTTGTCTGCTTCGTGCCAATTGTTGGGATGGATCCATAGCTTGTATGGGAACAACTTCATTTGTCTATGCATGTTTCACCCCTACTATTCATGTTCATGCTGCAACTCATTCTCTCATCTACGCAGCTCCTATTCTTTCTTGAGTTTCTTATTCAACACATGCAACTCCTTCTCTGTTCCATTCTCTGTCTTCGCTTGATCTTGATGTCACGCCATCACCTCGTAGCCTCAATATCCAAATCTACTTTCCTCATGATTTGTTCTACTTTGAACTTGTAGCTTTGCTCTGCCTCTATGCTATCAACAACCTTCCTCTTGCATTCATCGCATGCATGTGTGTTTCCTTCTACTGCTTTTGATGTTGTTGCTCCTTGTGATGTCAATACCATTGATCTTGATATCCTTGTCCATGAACAACTTGATGTCTTCGTGGATAGGCAAGTTCATAGACACTTGACTGACTGCATCCCTAGTCGTGCTCTTAACAGTCCCTTTGCCTCTGCTCTCCTAGAAGTCACTATACTTGTGCTACTGAGAGATAGACGAATACCAGTGATTCCTAGAGACATAAAAACACTCATGGCAAGCAATCTATCAGTCAAAAACCAAAACAAACTTCAGGAATGACTTGCAACATACATGTGTGATTGAACATGAAGGTTGCACAATTTCCGTTGGGAGGTCGGGAGACTGACTGCCAAAACTTCACAAGGCACAATCTAGGCTATGAGGGGGCTGACTGACTACTAGAACTATGCAATGTATAGTCCAGCCTAGCCTGTTGAGGACTGAAACTGCGCAATGTGCAATTTCAGTTAGTAGTGACATGCAACTAGCAAACTGCATTACGCAGTTTCTGGGGCCAGCAGGACACTACCTCCAAGAATTATGCAATGCAAGCTTGGAGGCCAGTGCTTGGCTAGAATTGTTCAATTTATGGAGGGCAGGGAGAGCCTTCACTTCTGGAAATGTGCAGTGCTAGCTAGGCAAGGCATGGTCCAAGCCAAGGTAGCCCAGACCGGCCAACAGGTGACTGGAAACATGAGAGTTTGAATGCACGGTGAGATGAGTGCAAAAAAGAGTGAATGATCATACATGCAAACGGCGAGTGCAGGATCAAGAAACGGGAAAGCATGCATGTGTGTGAAGCAATTCGCCACCACGACAACTGTTTGTGAAAAATAGTGTCATGCATGTGACAATAGTGACATGCGAGCGAAAACTGAAATGGTTCTTCTACAAGCTATAACATACATCAAAAAGGCAGCAAGAGCTCATTGAAATCAAGCAGACAACACTCACACAAAGAGAAACACAAAAAGTGATAGAAACGCAACGTAAGACATGAAAGGCAGGCTTACCCCAAGATAGTTGAGCTGAATGTGTCGACGATTCCTAGATGCAATGTGGGATGTCAGAGCTGCAAGATCGATGTGAGGAAGGAACTCTACAACATCAAGTTGATGAGTTTTGATAAAATCAAGGTTGTGACGCGCATGCCACAAATCTAGGAAAGGCGACACTTGGAGGGAGGTTTCTGAAATGATCCTTGAATGTAACCTAAAACTATTAAAAATAGATCCCTGAATCAAGCAATGCCTTTGCATGTTGCCTTGGGAGAATCAGTCCATGCATGCAAATCAGTTTTGCTCGAACCCAGAGGGAATCGGTCAACCCAACTACACATGCAACAGTCTGCTCAGCTGAGAGGCAAAAAATGTGCATTTCTGGGAGGGAGTTGGGCTAGCTGCCCAGAGGGATTGCACAATTTCTAGGCAGAGAAGCTGATTGCTACCTAGAATTGCACAATTTATGGGTTGAGAAGTCCTAGTGGGAGGAATTTCACAATTTTCTCAGTGAATAGTGACAGGAAGATTTGCGTAATTTTGGAGCCTAGCAGGCTACTAGACAGAATTGCACAATTTTTGGAGGAAAGGATGGTTTCCCTCCATAATTGTGCAATTTTTTAAGGGAGCTACTCAACCTATGGATGGACCAAGTCCGGTGAAATAGCCTGTGAGGGGGATGCAACAAGATTTGATGGACAGACTGTCATTCTGGAAGCTATCACTAAAGCTTGTGTACTTGACAAGGCAAGACATGCTGTTGTGAAAGGTTGCCAGGGAGGCTCAAAAATGAAGCTAACGCAAAATTTTGAAGGGTGTTCGTAGCCACTACAACAGGTCATAAGAGCAAGACTACCAGCATATATCATATGGTGAAAGAAAAAAAGAAATTTCGGCAGATCATAAGTCTCTCAGTCTACTAGAGCAATTCTCATCTCATTGCGAGGAGGTCACTTGCCCCATTAAAAACAAGTTAGCTATAAGTGTCATGGTTGGAAAGGAAATTGAGAAATATCAGGCTTATGTGTCAAATTTGACAGAGTATAGTCAAAATAAGGTTGGGCATACTTCATATTCTTCAGATCTTTCATCTAAGCATTTTCAAGACCAAGACAGAAAATATACATTGGTCCCATTATTAGCATCACAACCTATCAGGAATAAAAATAAAAAGCATAAAAGAATAAGGAATATGTTTGATGCATATGATTCCTAGGAGCATCTTGATATTTGGATAAGATAGAGTCCGACATGCAAGATCGGTCATGGCACATCAGAGAAGCATCCCTCAGACATGCTTGAAATTCGACAGATGCATAGTATGCACTATATTGAAGATATATGATGCCATGGGGCATCTTTTGTATAATATCTCTAACCATACTCTCTTAATTAGAATTTAATTTATGTCATTAGTAATTTTTATTTTCATGCATTTATGTTATATGTCTTACGTTTAAATTTGTCATAGTATATTTTTCTATTCCAACAAATGCTCTATATATGCATGATGATTTTTACTATAAGCGGATATCTATTTGATGGACTTCTGTTTTATTGGATACAGGATTATGGATTCTCACGTCACTTCGATGAAGCAATGTGTCTCCATATGGAGCTAGATGTTGCACCTATTTTGTCACAAGTCCAAGGAAGTAGTTGTGCGAATTTTTTCAAAGTTCAGAATCATCAACTAGCACTTTGATATATCATTTTAAACCTAATTTCTACAAATTTTAATGTAAATGATGCTAGTATGATCATTTAATTATGTAAAAACACCTAGGTAAGCCTTTAATTTTGGCGACGAATTTCATCCTAGGAGGTTTATTAACCTCACAGCCTTATGTGTGTTTCTAAACACAGATAATTGACAGAGTTTTTCTTCCAGCTTAAACCCTAAATCTAGGGTGGAATTTATTGACAAAGTCTTAGGTGAGTCCTAATGTTATATTGAGTTCTTGTAAAAAATGGTTTGGGAATAATTTAAGTTATTTGGCTAAATTATTTTATTATAGATCACTTGGTCTATTAGATCATATTGTGTCGCAGAAATGGGTAATTATTTTGAGCGTCTATATGTAAAAGGGTATCCCCCTTTGAGGATTGAATTTGTAACATCTCATGTAAAAAATATTTTAGTGCATAGTCTCTCATACTTAGATACCATGGCTAAAATATTTGAGGTGGAAAAATTAATTAATCGACTCTTGTGTCAATTAATTAATTTTCTAGTAAAAATAAAATTAAATCCTAACCTAGAAAAATTAATTAAATTAGAGTCAAAAAATAATTTCAGATAAATTAATTTCTCCAAGTGGAAAATGACCAAAACAATCGTGAGTCAAAATGAAGTTAATTTTTGGAGGTCCCCACCAAGGAAACAATGGATTTTTTAAGAAAAATTAAGCCCTTGGACCTTGGTGGTTAAGTCAAAGTCAAAAAATTTAGGAAATTAATCCAAAAACTCAATTTTTGGATTAATAAAAAATGAGTTTTATGAGAAATTCGAAATTTCCTCATAATAAATATTTTCGATGGTGGATGCTAAAATATCATCAAGCGATTATCAAACTCAATATTATTTTGATAGGGATCAAACCAACTAGCTGTTATTTTTCACTTGGAGGATTTATCTATAAATTAGAAGTCATTTTGCTCCTCAAGGAACAATGAGGAAAATTATGGCTCTGGTCTATGTAATTTTGTAACACTAGTATTGATCCATTGATCTGTTGGGAACATTTGAGATCATAATAAAAAGACTTTGGAGTTCATTTCATGGTGTTCTTTGTCCATTAATATGTGGTACCTGTTGGTTATGTGTTTTCCTATATTGCGCTAAATTTTTATATAAGCTTTTTATTTGATTTGTCAGTGATAAGAACATTCTACTAGTAGATTTTGGGTCTATCTTAGGTCATATGATTCACGATATGTCTAACAAGTTTGCTTGAACAAATATATAGATATTTGTAGGTACACCCACCCTTGGGCTCTAAGTTCAAAGAGTTAGGAGAAGAGTCGATCATGTTTGGGCTCTGGGAATTTTTATGTGATTTTCTTACTTCGCTAAAGGTTGTGGTTAATACTATAACTTTCGAAACACATTGATCCATAGCCATTATTTTAAAAGATATATATTTCTCAAAACAAATATTTTTACAAGCATTTTATATTTGTGAATATTTGTAAATATTTGTTGGCATTGATGATTCAGGTGTTGTGTTGCAATGATTGATGATTGGCATTAATGTCAACCTGGGTATGTTTTGTAGGTGGTATGAGTGTGGTAGATGGTTCTAGAGCAGTTTGGTTTGTGACAAACTTGCTTATGTGCAGATGATTGTGTTGCAGGTATCTTGAGTGATAGATGTTATGATTATGTTGCTTAGTTGCTAGGTGCTTTGATAGTTGTGAGGTTAATGGTATATGTGTGGAGCGTGTATTACTTTGGTACAAGTGATCTTGGTTTTGGTATTACTATGGTATTGGTATTACAATGGTACGGGTCCCCTTCATATCACCTTAACCATGGTATTTTCCTATGGTGTTGGCTTGGAGATTACCATGGTATAGGGGTTTATGGTATTAGCATAACCATGGTATTTTCCCATGGTATTGACTTAAAGATTACCATGGTACAAGGATCTGTGGTATTGGCATAACCATGGTATTTACCTGTGGTATTGACTTGGATATTACCATGGTACAGGTGTCCGAGGTACTGGGATAAACATGGTATTTTCCCAAGGTATTGATTTGGATATTGTTGAGGATATTTTCGCAAATACTTTTGTGAGAGTTTGGTATTATCAATTTGGTGATTTGAGTTGATTGATGGTGTGAGAGTGAGAGTGTGTCATAGTGTTTTATCTAGCATATTGTATATATGTAGTTGTGTTGAGTGGAGAGCTGGTATTAGTTTATCATTTTCATATTTAGATTAGTGAGGTTGTTGGGTTTCTCATGTTGAGTAGGTTTGAGAGCCCAGTTTGAAAATGTATGAAACGTGGTTCGCTTGGAGGTGTTGAAAATGTGAGGCTTCATAATAGACAATGTGTAGATAAGGTCGAGGCCTTTTAGCAGACAGATCAGAAAGGGAAGTCATTTCTCCAGAGTCTAGTAGAGTTGGTTGAGGCTTGTTGGTAACGGTGGCTTCCAGCGAGTGGTTGTTCGTAGAGTCGTGGTAGAATATTCTTTCCAATTGATGTTGCTAGAAAACAATCTTACCAGTCGAGTGTTACAGATATCAATTGTTAGATCTTCTATGTAAAATTTGTTCAAAATAATAGAATATTTGAGCAGCAGCAAGAGTGGGTGGTTTTTTCCCCTGGAGAGGCTTTTCCACCAAAACAACCTTTGTGTCCTATTGTGTGCATGTATGATGGTGTTCATGGTGTTTTCATATGTTGATCTCTTACGTTAGTTTACGGGTTTACTAATTATTAGTTATTTGGTAAAAATAAATAAATAGTTAATAAATCCTCACACTATTGATTCACACACCCAAACCCCCCGCCCTCTCTCAGTAGTGAACTCATTTCCAACAATATTTTATATACATAAAAAAAAAATAAAAAAAAAATAAAAATAAATAAATAAAAATAAAATAAAAAATAGAATAAAATAAAAAAAAAAAAAAAAAAATAAATAAATTAAGAATAAATAAATAAATAAAATTGTACAATAAATTTTGGTAAATATTTTCTAGCCCTTGTTTTGCAAAAATTGGGGGTTGGGGTTTTATTTTGATTTTTGTATATAATGGGGTTTTGGGAAAATTTGTTTTCATTTGTGTAGGTAATTCCTCAAGACAAATATGATATTTTTTCAAGGGTTTCTAGTATTGGAAGATTTTCATTGGGGTTTCTAGAGGTAGATTTAGGCCTAGGAAGGCAATATCCACTCTCTATTTCTCCTCCAAGCTCAATGTCCAAGCAATAAAAGAAGCCATCAACCCTCAAGGAAGATTTCGTGGCGATTGAGCAATTTTTGAGATTTGAAGTGAAATTTGAATTTTTGTAGGGGTCCAGAATTTTTTCTCGGGCCCCTAGGCCTAGAGTTTCTTCCTCTATCCCTTTCCGTCATCCCCCTCTCCCATTTCTTCCCTTGTTGTCACCCTCTTTATGCTTTTTGTTGGCCCTTGTGGCCTCAAATCCTAGGTGGTAGGCCTTATCTTCCCTTGACTACCCTTCATAAGCCCTCTCTTCCTCTGTGGAAGCGTCTAAGGGGTTATTTCTTGGGTGTCGTAGGCCTCTAAGAGGCCCTACCCTTGAGCCACAAGCCTTAGGGACTTTCTCTAACCTCTATTCTAGCCCTTTTCCTAGCCTTCCTTCCCTCCTTCAGTCATTGTAGTGGTTTATCTCTAATTTTTTAGCTAATAATTGGTGCTTTGCAAAGATTTTGGATCAAATTGTTGTGATTGTGTGTGGTTTTATGCAATTTTTTTAATTATCTCCAAGGCCTAGAGGCCTAGTGGTTTACCTATTCAAACCCTTGTTACCTCATTGTTTTGTTTACATCCATTTGATCATTGCATTTACAGGAGTAAAAATATTATTTATATGCCCTAAAAATCATTAACAAGTTACCAAAGCTCATTAGCTAGTCATTGATAAATTGGGTAAGAATTACCTAACTGTTTCATAAATTTTGGGTGAACGTATAATTGTTTTGAAAGGTATCATAAGGTCTAATATATAATAGTGACATGAGCATTCCTTCATAGGCATTTCCTCATGCTTTGGCATTATCATACAAAGTGCTCTTATTTAATCAAGGAAAGAGATCAATTTTGGGATTTTTTGGTACATTTGGCTTGGTTAACTCACTATTGTCATAAATTGTTTACTGTTGTCCTAAAGGTTGGATTATTTCTCATTGAAACCTAAGCTACATAAGGTTTCTTGAATGGTTTTATGCTCTATTGTGGAAAATATTTTTTGCATTAAACTGTTCAAGTAATTTAGTGATTGGTGAAGCTATTTTATTGATAGTAAGGTGGGTTTCTTATGAAGTTCCATAATCCTAATTGTGCATTTATCTAACTCACTCACACAGGCACTTGTCTAATCAAAATTTTAATCTCTGTTGGGTCCCTATAATACTAGTGATTACCCCATTAATATGGTAGTTGTACCCCTTATTAATATCGTTGTGCCCCTATTGTCACCATATTGTTATTACTGTGCCCCATAGAATCCCTTTAGTGTTATTTTTGTGGCTTTATATTATTATTGTTAGGTCGGCTGGGTTATGTTGTGACTCCTTAGACTCCTATATATAGAAAGGAGGTTTTTTCATTTGAATCATCCAAGAATTGTTCATTTATGTAATGTAAAGGAGGTTGCCCCCTCGAAGAGGCTGAATTCTAAGGCGTTGATCTATCTTTTTTATCTTTTCCTTGAGCTGGTTACATAACATTTGGTATCAGAGCTTTCGATTCTAGGGTTTCGCTGCTCCAAACAGGTCATCGTGGAATTTTCACTATAACTTTTTCTCTATGACGTTTCAGAAGTTGAAAAAAATCCATTTGAGAAGACATCGCGCTGCAGCTCGGGTCTAAATTTCAGAGCTTTTCGCACTATATTTGTGGAGATATGATCTGAGGAAGTTGATCTTTTCGCAGACTCCTGAATTACATTCCAAACAGGTGACCTAGGGAAAATTGTCATAACTTTTTCTCTGAGCATCGGATTGAAACTTCGTAAAAAGGTACAGAAATAGGACAAACTTTAGTTTCTTCTATATAGATTTTAGAGCCAAAGGTCGAAACAATGACTCGTGGCATGTCGTACAAGTTCGCTCTACTGAACTATTCTATAATCAGGTCACTGTGGGAGATTTGGCATAACTATTCCCTCGAGAATCCAATTTGGATCAGACTGGTGGCAGTGGAAAGAGGATGCAGAGGGCTACGGTAGGTCACAATTTTAGAACTAGATGATCTGAAATTACAGAGATACATCAGATTCAATATTGAGCTCCTACAAAGTGAAAAAAGGTGTGTAGTTTTTTTTAAATTTTTGCATAAGCTTGGTTTCAAAAATTATTTTGAAGGAATTAAAAGGGCATAATAAAGCATTATTATCGGTAATTGATGCCCATAGGAAAGAAAATGCAAACACCTAGTAGGCAACCTGAAATCTCTAGCATGACTCATGAAGAAGAGGAAGAAATGCAACATGATATATCAAAATTATGAGACCAAGTGCAACAAGTGTCACTTGCACAAAAATCAATAGAATCTAAGATGGATGGTTTAAAGACAAGCATGGAAGATTTGAAGATAGGCATGGAAGATTTGAAGACAGATTTAAAGACAGATTTAACAAAGTTTCTACAAGAAATGCTTACTAACGGTGAAAGGGCAGTAAAGGAAACTCATGATGAGAACAAAAGAAATGTTAATCATGATTTCATAGACTCTAATTTTGGATCAAAGACCCACCATATTCCAAAAATTGATATGAGGAAGTTTGATGGCAAGGATCCCACAACATGGTAATTATAGATGGAGCAATTTTTCGATCTCAATAATGTGCAAAACACATAAAAGGTACGTATGGAAACTTTATATTTGGAACCAAATCAGTTTGTATGGTATTAATGGCTTTGCTCTCGTAAACAATTTATCAATTGGGCAATTTTTACGGAAGAATTGGTAGCACATTATGAGGATACAAAAAGAAACACTTTTTTTAGCCAATTGATAAGTCTCAAACAAAAGGGTTCAATAATGGAGCACATTGAGGAGTTCCAAAAATTGAACATAAGGGTAAAAGATATTCCAGAGGAGCATAGGATTGATGTGTTCATAGGTCTTTAAAGGATAATATCCAACATGTTGTTCGCCTTTGGGAACCTGATTCATTAGAGAAGGCATTTAGGTTAGCAAGAAAAATGGAAAGCAAAATTATGGCAACCAAGAAGCATACCACTCACAACTATAAAGATGGAAGTGTTGTCCTTAGTCTTCCACAACCTATAAGGTTGACACCACAACAATTGGAAGAAAAAAGAGCAAAAGGGCTTTGTTACAGTTGTGATAGTAAATAAACTAAAGGTCATAAGTGTGCTGAGAAGAAATTATTCTACATAGATTGTGAAGAGGAAGAAGAAAAGGAGCAAGAAAGGTAAAAAGAAAAGGATATACTCCAGGAACAAAGCCTAGATGAAGAACAAATGAATCCGACAATATCTTGTAATGCATTGGCGGGAATTACCACTCCTCAAACCATCAAGATAGAAGGACAAATCAGAAAGAAAAAGGTAATAGTGTTGATTGATTCAGGAAGTACCCACAATTTTATTCATTGTAAGGTAGCAAAAGAATTG
>APFE030897651.1:50622-62720 GCA_000404065.3 Pinus taeda | reverse complement strand
GTTGCCCCCTCGAAGAGGCTGAATTCTAAGGTGTTGATCTATCTTTTCTATCTTTTTCTTGAGCTGGTTACATAACAATCTCATATTGAATGGTTAAATATTGTGTAAAGGGTATTGGAAGCCTAATTGTTCCACATCTAATTGGCATTGTGATAATTGGTTAATTATTAATTGTGCTTAAATAACATCTAAATTTTGATCAATCTCTTTATTCTTGTGTTGTCTCATATAAGTGTTGATAAGAACCTTGGTCAATTGTTCTTGGTAATAAGTGTTGTAGTCTCTTTTACTTGTGGAAAGGATTCTTTGCATTAAATTGTTCAAATAATTTAGTAATTGGTGAAATTATTTCATTTATAGTAAGGATACTAACATATTGGTTTTTGTGAAGTTCCATAATCCTAATTGTGTATTTAACTAACTCACTCACACAAGCACTTCTCTAATAAAATATTGAATCTCATCTTGAATGGTTAAATATTGCCTGAAGGATATTGGAAGCCCAATTGTTCCACAGCTAATTGGCATTGTGATAATTGGTTAATTTCTAATTGTGCTTAAAGAACATCTAAATTTTGAGCAATATCTTAATTCTTGTGTTGTCTCATATAAGTTTTGATAAGAACCTTGGTCAATTGTTCTTGGTAATAAGTTCTCTAGTATCTTTTACTTGCCATGATTTTCATTATTGTTTCATGGTTAAGATCTACTGTGGATGAAATTTTTTATCTTTGGCATATTGGTAGATCATTGCGAAGAGAATTAATCTCATTTATTTACTTGAGAAATTATCTCTTGGTTATCTTTACATATTTTGAGCATTATTAAAATTGAACACTTTGTCTTGTGTATAAGATTGTCTTTTCATTCATTGATTAAGTACTCTTTGTAATAAGATTAATCATAACTAAGTACTTAAAATCATAAACAATCTTAAATCAAGAACGCTCAAGTCATCTTGCATTGCATTCTAGGCATATATTTTCACTAACTAACTTACCTCCAAGCATAAGCTTGGTTGATAGAAAGATATGAACACCCTTCATCTCTTACTTGCGAACACTAGACCCTCTCTAGTGGTTAAAGCAATGACCTTGTAGTCATCAAAGCCACAAGCTTTGTAGAGTCAGAGGCACCGAAAATGTTAGTTTTCAAGGGGAGGTATTGTTAACCAAGCCTTTGCTTGTTTCGTCTTGACTTCTCTCTACCACTTACTTATGATACTAGCCTCAAAATAGATAAGGATCAAGGGATACACTTAGCTAGGTATATAATTAAAATCAATCAAGAATATTGCATCGCACCTATATTGTAGGACTTGCACTTCATCTAAGCAGCGATTGGTCATCTAGTCACTTGGTATTTAATTGATTTAAAGTAAGTAGTTGACTCCGTAAGGCATTGGTCTCATAAATAATTCAATATAATCCTTTTTAACTTGCTATAATCAACCAAGTCTTTAGGTCATTCAATCGTTTCTTCCTGGACTTGTTTGTTTCCAATAAGCCTTGCATTTCCATCTCTCATAGGGACCACCCCACATATCATGTCGTTGGGAGGTATATAGAACAGAGAGGTCAAGGATCAGAGTGAAAACCCTCGACCAGAGTCATTTTCGTACCATACCTATACAATCTGAGCGACAAAAATGTTCATTGCATACCAATTCATGCCCGCTTTTCAAATGAATTTTACATGAACTTCAACACTTGAGAGTGCATTATTACAATTGTCTAACACTCTAATCAATGTAAAAAATTCTGAAATATTTACCAATCTCGATCGCACTTTATTGATTCATTTGAAAATTGCTTGGAAACTCTAATTCTAAAGAATATTTTTAATATATTACATCATGTACATAATACTTACTAACAACTTCAGGCCAGAATATTTAACAATAAATTATTTCAACATGGCTTGTCACCATATCCTCTTTTATATCTTCTCCAGTCATTAGTAGACATACACCTAATTTTTATGATCCAATAGGGACATGGCTGGATAACTTTCAATAGGAACTTTGTAAATAAATTGTCTTCGCTAAATTTATTAGCAATAAGTATACATAGTAGGCCGAAATTATTCTTTAATAATTTAGTAGTGATCTTATCCATGTTACTAATTTTTGACATTTTCATTTATGCAGAAAATAAATAAATGGAATAGTTACATTGGAAGTACAATTACACCTAGTTGCAGTCTGCTTTTTAGACTAGATTAGGAATAGGATTAATTTAGTTAGATTGTTTTTATATTTGTATTTCTTTCAATCATGAAGATTTTGAATAAGCAAGTAATGATCCCAGGTATTTCCCTTGTTGTTCACTTCATTTCCTGGTAAAGAGTGGCTTAGAGCATATTTACCATCTAATATCTTCAAATCATACACACTTGTGATGTGCCAAGTCATATTTCTTTGAAAAAGTTTCATCATGTTCTTGAAATTGCTATTAAAAGAGAAAATCTTGAATGGTAAAGTTCCAAACAATTGTTACAACTAGGAACTTTTAATAATGCCAATTTTCCAATTCACGAGCATTTCTAAACTATGGTTTTTACTACTCTTGTCCCTCAATGTAAACATGAAGTGGATGCAATTTGACAACTCATTGCAAGTAATTTAGATTTAATAAGTAGATGATTTTGAACATATGCAAATTATGAGGTAAAATGCATGGGAGAAGGTGAAGATATATAAGGTAAACTTGTATTCAAATTCTTCTAGGTATGATTAAAATAAAATTATGTTCATCTTCATCTGCTGTTATTTTTATTTCAGCTATGATTTTCTCATTTAGTCATCCTATTTCTCAGTTTTGTTATTCTTCTTTTTGTAGATCTTCATTGGCTTAATTGAAGAATAATAAAGCAAGTAGCTAGCCTTTTTCAAGTCACAAATATGTTTTATTGTAATGAAATGCTTGCCTTCTATTCGTTCTGATTTTTTGCAAGCCTTTTGCTTCCTAAATTTAAATGTCATTATCATGCTCCTGTGTTTTAAAAAGCCCCCTTTTGCTAAGGTCGTGCTAAACCTTATGATTCATTCAATCCCTTTTTTACAAATATTGGGATGAATAATTATCCATTCTACATGGTGTGTGCATATAGGTCTTTATTGTTGTGCTTTCATTAGGCATTCATTATTTGTTTCTAGGTGAGCCGAAGCCATCTCAACCTAGCTATCTTTAGAGCACATCTTTCACTTTCCAGTGTAATGTGTATAGGTGGCCCCCTTTCCATCACTTCATTCCTATTCAAATTCTTCCAAGTATGATCAAAATAAAATTATGTTCATTTTCATCCACTGTTATTTTTATTTCAACTATGATTTTCTCATTTAGTCATCATATTTCTCAATTTTTTTTATTCTCCTTTTTTATATATTCATTGGATTAGATGAAGAAGAATAAAGCAAGCAACTAGCCTTTTTCAAGTCACAAACATGTTTTGTTGTAATGAAATTCTTGCCTTCTGCTCCTTCTAATTTTTTGCAAGCCTTTTTCTTCCTACATTTAAATTTCATTGGCATGCTCATGTGTTTTATAAATTCCCCATTCACCAAGGCCGTACTAAACCTTCTTATTCATTCGATCCATTTTTTACAAATACTAGGATGACTAGTTATCCATTCTACATGGTGTGCGAATATAGGTATTTATTATTGTTCTTTCATTAGGCATTCATTATTTATTTCTAGGTGAGTCGAAGCCACCTCAACCTGGTTATTTTTAGATCACATCTTTGACTTTCCAGGGCGATGTGTATAGGTGGTCCCCTTTCCATCACTTCATTCCTGCGCATATTTCACATTCTCCTAGCTACACGATAGCGCGTAAATTTGTTTTAGCTCCCATTCCCTTGAGCCTCTAGGAACTTGATCTTCAAGTTAGCATTATATTACCTTGCACATATGTTTTTGAATAATGGCCCCACTTTTGTCCTCTTACCTAGGTGCTCGTTAGCCTGAAATATTCCCAAAATGCATTTTATCAAAATTTGGGTCTCGGGCACTATTATATTATAACATGTATAGTTGGGCCAATTTTCCTTCATTCCATCCTTTCACATGTTTCACACTACCCTGGTACCTACAAGCTTGTAACCTCTTAAGATTTAATTCCAAAAGATTTCAGGCATGCATGCTCCAGGCTCCACATCCTCATGAGTTTCAGCTTCCATGCATAAAAGGTTTGGCCCCCACTCCTACTTATTACCACATTAGCTTATGAGTAGTGGCCCCACTTTGCTTCAATAACTCGTGTGCGCAGAATCCTGTAACTTCTTCCAAATTCCAATTCATAATATCCTTCGAGCATCAGGAATGTGGGTACTCCTCCCTCCTCTCTACAAACACTACACCTCTCATGCCCATAACCTTTTTATAATTATATTCGGGCTCTCCCTTCCGAACTAATACATTCAATCTCTTTTCTACTACTTCCAAGCCCGAAATCCAAGCTAATTAATTAATTGTGTCGCAAGTTTCTTCCAGGAATTTCCTCCTCTATGTAAGCTTAGATGAGTCTCACTACTATTTTGCCTGCTCCTAAAACACTTGGACAACTTCCTATGGGAAATTTCATGTTTCTATTGGGTTCCATTTATCCAGGAAAATGCTGAATGTGCATGATGTTTTCTAACTCATACTTATCTTCCAAATCAAAATGTGTTATTTGTCATTCCAAAGAAGCTACCATGCGATATGGTAAAATTGGTGATCATACCTAAAATTTTAGGAAGGTAATTCTTGTTGTAAGAATTTTGGGAGATTATCACATGATTTGATTATATGCACATGTGCCTCCACTCTAATGCTTGTTATAAAAAGAATCCAAACCCTCTTCATATATATACCCATAAACCATTGTTGCATTAGTTGGGACTTGGAGATTGATTCCATCATATTTTATGAATATTTTGGTGCTGATATAAGATCAAAAGTGAAAAGAGGAATAATTGTTGTTGTAATTCATAACGAGACATGGTTTCATTTTTCATTTTTTGATGACTTTCATTTACTTCTTATTCCTTGAACATGAATTATTTTTTTCTAGCTTAATGCTCACTCTAGTTTAGATCCAATAAGTGATGATTTTGGGCAAATGAAACCTTCATCGATTACAACTTCTTCATACTTATAATCTCAATCAAAACAATGTGTTATCTCTTTTGTGGAAAATCGATATCTTTCAAGTAAATCCAAATGAAAATTTTCAACATAAGTGTCAAATGCTCATTTTCATTTGTTACCATTTTCTTATGTTTTTGTTTCAACTTTCTTTTTACTATTTTCTGATCTAAAGCTTTAGGTCTTTAAGAATTTCCTTGAAAACATTTCACTCTTATTTGCTCAGATTGGAATTATTCTTCTCATTTTTCTTGCTTTTTATTTTAGAAAAGAAGTTATGATGTCGATCAAATTGCAAATTAGCTAAATCAGGGAGTCTTTAAACCTCTAGTTTGTTTCATAAGCCTTATTTTTATTAGAGAATCGTTAGGATGTTTCCATGCAGGTTTAATCTCAAAATAAGAAAATTTTCAAGGGGAGAAACTTCTTATTTGGCCTCACTTTCTATCATAACTAAACTATCTAGAGTTCTAATTTTTGTTTACTTTAAAAGCCTAACTATTTATAACTTTGTGAGACCAAGTTAATTAAAATCTCAACTCAAGGAAAACATATGTTTTTCTTCTTCATACTTATTACTTTTTTGAAACATTTTAAATAGTCTTGTCGAGGTTTCTTTCATTATGGTTTTTCTTTTAACTTTCCTTTCTGGTTTACATGTTTTGTTTTTGTTTTTGTTTGTTTGTTTTTTTTTTTTGCATTGTTTTTCTCGTGTGTTTATTGCATATTTGCTTTGGATTAGTTTTGGTAATATTACCAAGATTTATGTAGGAAAAAATTTCTTACCTAACATTGGTCGGCATGGATGGGAAATATTTACTTTGTTAATTTCATGGGTTTTTACCTTAAAGGGGCACCTTTAGTGAATTCTAAGTCATCTTACCTTAATTATTTTCCCCTAGAGAAGCATACATATTTTCCAAGTGATAGCGTTCATCTTTCCAAGGAAAGAATTGGCTTGATTCTAACACAATGAATCTCATTCATCCCTCCACTTCACATAAAAGCCTATGGATTGATATTTGTGGGGAAATATTAGGGAGTCAAAACTTTATAAGTACTATATCCATTTCACTTAAATCTCTCATACCACCCCATCCTGATCACTCAATTTCTAAAAGCAATTCCCTAAATAAAATTTATCACAAGGGTGGTGAAAGAGGGTTGAAAGCACATGTGTGTGGGAAGCATAAGTAAACTCGTTAGGGTACTGAACAGGCTCACAAGAAATGAGGTTATGCTTGTGTGGTAGTAGCACAACTTCATCGGGCCTATGGACTCTCATTGGCACCAAAGCGATGTCGAGTAAATGTGGTCATTTATACCAATGGATGTATAATTTCTTTAAAACTTCCTATCTGTAACTCTTTTATCACTCGCATGAGGTAGATTTAAAATTAAATATTTCCCTAAAAACACAAATTCATAGTTTTAAACGTAGTTTGTTTCATGCACTTATCTTTTTAGAAATTATATTACTTGATTTATTAATGTGGGACCCATGGGAAATGTTTTATCGTTTGAAGGCTTGATAGAATTCATCATTTCGACCTTTTGGTAAATTTAAAATCATTATCTTTTTAACCAGATATAACTGCTTCTTCCCCTTGTGTCTCAAATTGTTGTGGTAAAACAACAACCCTCATTTTTACATTATTATCTTCATAATAAAAATGGGGAACCTCTATGTCAATTTTAGTCATTTCACTTCCTTCTTGTTGTTATTTTGTTATTTTGTGGGATTTTTATTTTTCTCGGCTTTTCACTTCAATTGCCTCATAAGCGTGGTTTCTCACTAGCTCCCCAATGGCTCTAATTTTGTTGAGTTTGGACTTAGGCTTTGCAAGTGACGTGTATTCAAAGTTTCAGTGATTTTCACCATCTATACTTAAAAATGTACAAAGTGCATTATATTTTCATTTGTAAATTTAATTAATTATCAAATATGTAAATATAATTATTTAACTAATTTTAACTAATTAACTTAATTAGATAAAATAATTTGTAATTATTATTTTAATTTATTTATTTGACTAACCTAGATCAATTAAATTAATTGTAATGTTTCAGATTGGATGCTTCTGTGATTCATGATATAATGCTAAGATCTTCCATAACAATCACATAGAGACCATATATTCTTTATGTGATTTCTCCGTAAAATTTTAGCATTATAGTTATAATGTATTTAATTAATATGTAAATATTAATTTGTATAAATTTTATTTAATTAGCTCAATAAAACCATAGGATTCAAGATTTAATGTGTACATATATATAAATAAATAAACAAACACACACACACACACAGATATATATATATATATATTAGGACGAAAACTAAATTCGATTTCAAGAACACTCGATCTTCCAAGCATTTGCGCTCATGAAATCATCAGATAAAGGGGTGTATTGTTGAGTATTAAATAATATATTAAAAAAGAGTGAGGGCCCCACTCCCGTGCCTCCCCGAGCTCCTCACATACCTCCCCTCCTCAATAGCTCCTGCCCAACCTCCATTAATATTACCTTCCGATCTCTTCCTCTGTTACATCACCCGAGCCTCATTATTAATACTACCCGAGCCGAGGCCCATCACACCTCGAATGATCTCATGTAGTTTTTGTATTAATAAAGTTTATTTGTTTTTTTATTTTTTTTATTGTTTTCTATTATTATTTTAGTTTATTTTTATTTTTAATTAATTTAGATTAATTAATTAAATTTTAATTTTTTAATTTTTATGCAATTGTATTTTAAATTCATTAAATGTTAAATAAAAATAGAATTTTAATAATAATTTGTCTGTGCGTGTATTTTTAGAACACTAGTAGTTTTGTCACTTTAATCTGGAAGATAATATCTTGACTTTTATTTGGCCAAAGGAGGCCTAGGACAGCTCATTGGAAAACTTAAACCATGGAGAACATTTTGGGAATAATTGCTTGACCATATTTGGTCATTTACTATGCCTAAAAATTAGCATAAGTTGGAGCTCCGAATTTGTAACAAAAAACCAATTCTTTGAGTTTAGCTTGTGAATTTGATTGGTTATGAATTTTTAGTTGTTGCAAATTTATTTGATTCTATCCTTTTGGGCCATAGATATCATTACAAAGATCAATGGGAAGCTAAAATTTCTTTCTTTTTTTTTTTTTTTTTTTTTTTTTTTTTTTTATATTTAATTGCATTTCAATTTGAGAGTTTATTTTCGAAGTTATTGGTATTTTGACTTTAATGTTCAAAATTAATTCATTTTATTTGTAATTTGATTGTTTTTTTCAGGATATTTGTTGGAGAGTATGAAGTTAATGGATCTTGCAGCAAAATTATGGCACTAGTAAAGGGGAAAAAGCAGATGTGCAGCTCCAAAATTGATGGATCTAAAACTACCTTCCAACAACTCTCCATTTTTTGACATTTCTTGTCAATTATAAATAATGTTTTTGAGGAGGAAAGGGTTCCTCTTCTCTGCAATTTGGAAGTATTTTTGCACTTTTGCAAGGAGAATTATTTTTGAA
Organism: Pinus taeda; assembly: GCA_000404065.3. NCBI lineage: Eukaryota > Viridiplantae > Streptophyta > Pinopsida > Pinales > Pinaceae > Pinus > Pinus taeda. The sequence continues at coordinate 54,068 of APFE030897651.1, read as the reverse complement.
GATTGAGAGGAACTACTCAGATTTAAGTGTTGGGGATTTTCTTTTTCAAGATTTAATATTTGTATTAGAGGTTGGGCTTGCACTATTATAGATATATTTTCTACAAGAAGAGTTGAAAATCTTGAAGGACTATTGGAGATTCTTTATTAAAAAAAACAGAGCAAAGGGTTTCAAGTTTATTTGTATTCAAGTACTTTTATTTGTAAATGTGAATAATTTTCTTTTCAATGGAAAATTTTTGTTTATTATTTCATATCTAGCACTTCTATTGATATGAGAATGATTGACTTTCAAATCAACTATATGATCTATTGATCGCGTAGATCTATTATTGATTTCCCATTTTCTCTTGTGATTAGTCAAATTTTTGAGTAATTATTTGCTCGGAAATTTTCCATATTAATTCAATTTAATTATCATTGAAAGTTGAGAACTAATTATGTATTTTAATGGCTAATCATTCAATGTTTTAAATCTCCAAAACAGAACATATATCTTAGTAATATTATCATCCGTTATAACTCCTTCAAGAGTTTGATATTAATCATTAAAAACATGTTAAATCCTCATTTTAATTGAAACTTTTTCACTTGGTATTTAGGAGCTATCTCCTAAGTATTGAGTTAGGTTAGTTGCTTTTACTTTTCCACATTGCATTTAGAATTAGATTCATACTTAGATTAATTAATTTCATTCTTAGAAGTCCCATTATATAGCGACAAACTCTGGTGTGGTGTGGTTGAGCCATCATATCATCTTAAGGATTGCTTTCTTGCAAGCTAGTATCAAGAGGGTTAATATGATTTCTATCTTCTTGTTGATGATTAATTAGAGATATCATAAGTCAACAAAAAGGGTGACGGGGTAAATGGACCCAATAGAACCATTCAGAGTCATCATTTAAATTGATAAGAGTTTCATTTTGGATTCTAAGGTCGTTTAAATTGATGAAGTCATTTTTTGCCATCAACATTTTTGGCGCTAAAAGGAGGGTCAACCATAAATTGTTCTTTTAAGCTTTAAATTTTAAAATTTTATTTTAATCTTTGAAATATTTATAATGGCTCCCTCTAAAGGTCCTCCTTGGAGCTGCTTTACTGAACTTCCGCCATCTACCAATCCTCCATTTGCACTTCATTGATTCATTTGAAAATTGTTTGGAAGCTCTAATTCAATAGAAGATTTTTAATAGATTACATCATGTACATAATACTTACTCACTACTTCAAGCCAGAATATTTAACAATACATTATTTCAAGATGGCCTATCAGCATATCCTCTTTTGTATCTTCTCTAGTCATTAGTAGACATGAGGAAAAATTTTAAGAACCACCCTAAATTTATATGTATAATAAATGGGAGAATCCCCATGACACATAGGGAAAATGGGAGGAGATTTTATCAATAATATAATATGTATATATAATTTTTTTGGCGAATCTCTCACAAAATTATATTATCTTATAAAGTGATGACGAATCTTTCATTGAATTATAAAATCCTGTAAGATCTTGGCAAATCTTTCATTGGATAATAAAACATTGTGAAGTCTTGGTGAATGTTTTGTTAAAATATGAAACCATATATGATAATAGGAAAACGTATTCATCAAACTATAATATACTAACATACATGTTTGGAAAAAAGAAACATAATTCTTTCTTCCTACAAACAATGTTGCAAGTTACAGTGGTCGTGTTTGTCAAGGTTCTTACTATACACTCTTTCATATCCTTCTATTAGTTTTGATAATATTCCACAACAAAGTTCTTGTAGGCGTTGATCTTGACCACTAGTTCTCTCAAGGTAGGAGAGATTAATCTTTTCTCTACCACTTTTTCAAGCTATCAAATTTATTTCTTATTCCATAGACTCAACTGCGAGATAAAAAAAAACACACACACACAAGTTTGTTCACCCCAACATGCCAATAAGTAGCAAGCCCCAACTATATAATATAAGAAAATAGTAGGTATCCCAAAGGCCTGAAGGGGATTTAATGGAAAGAAGTGACCATTGTCAGAAGCCTTCCAATCAATATATAAATATATAAATGTAGATTTATTATTATTTTAATTGGAATCTTCAATTAAATTAATAAAATTTAATTACGTCTCTCCCAATCTAAATTTCTTATTAGCATAATTCATTACCTTCATACGTCTTGCATTTTTTAACAACGTTGTGACATGTGGATTAATTTCCTTTTTGGTGCACAATCTCTGTCTTTTAGGACAATATGGTGTAGTGGCCCAACCCCTACAAATTATTACAACAAACTAAGAATAACAGAGAAAATGAAAGGTTGTACAAACTAACATATTTTTCAAACAACTAATCCAACATCAATACCTTAATTTTTTCATGAAGATATCATATTGAGAAAGTTTGAAAAATGGTGGGAAATCTGGGCAATGACTATCTCTCTTCTACGAGGGTGATGCGAAAGAGTGATAAGGTTTCACTGTTTTGAATTTTTTTTTGTTAAATCAAAAAAACCAATATTAATGGAGATATTGGTATTTTTTACTAAATTTTATGAAGTGACTAAATGTAGTTTTAACCATTCACCTTAAGATGTTTTTTACAATATAATTTCCTAAGTCTATTTAATATCTTCATTATCATAAAAACCAACATATATCTATCTTAACTCCACATCTACCACTCTTAGAGAGATGAAATCTATTTATCCCTCTCAGTACTTGGTAGACCCAGAATTAAGATGGATCTAAGATGATAGAATTTCCCTTTTAAATAATCTATGCTCACATGAATACCATGGGTTATCATAAACATGGAGCTTAAAAACTATTATTAGTAATTTATAAAAATTAATAAAATTAATAATTGATTTTTATTTTATTCTTTTATTTTAACCAAGTTAAAATGTATAAGTGACATTAAATTACAAGATCCATTTTTCCTCTTAATCTACCAAGCCCCTAGAGGGATCAAATATTTTTTCGCTCTATGCTAGTTTGCATATCACAATATTTGATCCCTCTGGACGCTTAGTAGATCCAGAGTAAAGATGGATCACCCTGGTTTAATTCCCCCCTTTAAATAGGCTACATTCCACGTGAATACCATGGGTCAATACCATGTGCCATCTTTATTTTTATTAATACTAATATTATGGTTAATAATGTTTTTTTTGCATGGTATTAATAATAATTTGGCCCATGGTATTTGGCCCATAGTATTTGGCCCATAGGCTTCACCTAAATATAACACATTTTTGAGTGTTCATAAATATAAGGTGACTTATGGAGTAAAAAAAAAAAAAAAAATTGTTTTATTTATTTACCATACCTCTCATTTACTTATATTTTTATTAATTTACCATACCTCTTTTATAAATATGGTATTTGGCCCATAGGATTCACTTAAATAAAACCTCTTTTTTTAGCCTTCTTAAATAGAAAGAGGGTTATGGACTAAA
>APFE030897651.1:0-48456 GCA_000404065.3 Pinus taeda | reverse complement strand
ACAAGAAATGTTAAATTTAGAATGTGCTAAAATTGGACTCCTAAAAATAGCATGTCCAAAAATAGTAGTTTGGCCAGTGAGGTCATTGGCCACCTTGGGCGAGAGGTGAAACTGCTAAAAACAGAAAGTTCTAAAAATAGCATTTCTGGGTCCCTTCCTATTTATAGCAGTCCCTGGTCTATCTATAGGAAGTAAAAATGAATTTGGTCTTAACAACAGTTTAAAATATTAATTAATTAATCTCCATGAGTTAATTAGTTAAGGATAGATAAACTTGAAGTATATATGAGGACATGCAACAGTTTATCTATTAATTGGTGAATTTATCCATCAGTTAAAGAGATAAGGATGAGTTGTAATTAGTTGGTTCAGTTAAATAAGTCAAGTCCAGTTAGATTAATTTAACAAGTTGTTAAATTAATGAGATTCAGTTTGTTAATGCTTGCATGCATGTAACAACTGGTATTTTTAGATAACTGAATATTATAGCTTAAATAACTCATGCATATCAGTTCAGACAAAGACCCAGTTGAGATCAGAGAAGGGACAATGTACTATCAATTGGATGAATATTTTTCCTATAAAGGAAGCTCATCCATGGTGAGGATTTATTTCCTTCAAGTTTGTGCAGTTAGATAAGAGGTTAGTGAGTGTGTGAAGAGGCCAATTCACACAGGTGGTAGCACTGGACCCCAAGGAAAACTGCACAAGGAAATAGGAGGCTTGGAGGATAGAGGAGAAGGTTTGTGAGAAGCCTTTGGCTGTCTATGAGCAGTAGAGAAATTGCAGAGAGAGCAGGATAGCTTGTGAGCTGATTCTTTTTGTAATCCAGACTATATTTCCACTTGTATGATAATATAGAGTTGGGGTTTTATGTTGAGGCTTTCCTCGGGTAAATTCTTCTGTGTTATGTGTGATTGATTCCTTCTTATCAGTTATATGTTTTCTTATTAATGTTGCTCATGGTTGATTAAGCTTCCGCTAAATTGTTTGTAGAAGTAGATCAAGTGTTTTGCTTTAGTACATTGCATTACCGGGTTGATCTACAGGTGGGAAATTTCTACATGGTATTAGAGCTAGTTGATTTGTAGGAAAAGTTCTACATGGTACCAGAGCTAGTTGATTTGTAGGAAAAATTCTACAAAATTATACACACTTTATTTATATTTTTATTTATTGGGACCAAATACAACCTCCCAAACAACCTCCCAAACTAAAAATGGGCGATTGCAAACGAATTTAACATTGCAAAGAAGAAAAGCGGGCAATTGTAATGGAATATAACCTCCCAAAGCATGCGAATCGGGTCAAATGAGTTTTTTCATAGTTTATCCACCCCTTTTTTTTGGGATAAAATGAAAAAAATAATTATTTTTTAAATAAAAGTTGGGCTAAATATATGAAATGGGTGTTTTATAAAAAAAATTCCCCTCTAAAATGAAAAACCCCTTAAATTTCGCCCTTGGGCTAAAATTCGCCCCTAAAATTTACCATGGTAAACATACACCTTGATTTTATGAGCCAATAGGGACATGGTTGGGGAAATTTCAAAATAAGAGCTTTGTAAATAAATTTTCTTTGCTAATTTTATTAGAGATAAGTATATATAGTAGGCTAAATTTTTTTTATTTTAGAATTTAGTAGTAATCTTATCCATGTTACAATTTTTGGACATTTTCATTTATGCAGGAATAAAATTAATGGAATGGTTACACTGGAAGTGTGATTACACCTAGATGTATTTTTCTTTTGAGACTAGATTAGGAATAGGATTAATTTAGTTAGATTGCTTTTCTATTTGTATTTTTTTCAATCATGTAGATTTTGAATAAGCAAGTAATGACCCCAAGAATTTCCCTTCTTGTTCACTTCATTTCCTACTAAAGAGTGGCTTAGAGCATATTTATGATCTAATATATTTAGATCATACACATTTGTGATGCGCAAAGTCATCTTTCTTTGCAAAGGCTTCATCATATTATTGAAATTACTATTAAAAGAGAAAATAATGAATGGTGAAGTTCTAAATAATTTCTGTAGCTAGGTGTTTTTGATAATGTCAATTTTCCAATTCAAAAGCATTTCCAAACTATGGTTTTTACTACTCTTGTCCCTAACTGTAAACATGAAGTGGATGCAATTTGACAACTCATTACTTAGAATCTAATTTAAATTTAATAAGTAGGTGATTTTGAACATATGCAAATTTTGTGGTAAAAAACATGGGAGAAGATGAAGATATATAAGGTAAACTTGTATTCAAATTCTTCTAGGTATGATCAAAATAAAATTATGTTCATATTCATCCATTGTTATTTTTACTTCAGCTATGATTTTCTCATTTAGTCATCCTCTTTCTCATTATTCTTCTTTTTGAAGATCTTCATTAGCTTAATTGAAGAAGAATAAAGCAAGCAACTAGCCTTTTTCAAATCATAAACATGTTTTCTTGTAATGAAATGCTTGTCTTCTGCTCCTTATTTGTCGCGGGCCTTTTTCTTCCTACATTTTAATGTCATTGTCATGCTCATGTGTTTTATAAAGTCCCCAATTGTTAGGTTCATGCTAAATCTTCTAATTAATGTGATCCCTTTTTTACAAATGTAGGGATGACTAATCATCCATTCTACATGGTGTGTGCATACGGGTCTTTATTTTTGAGCTTTCATTAGGCATTCATTCTTTGTTTCTAGGTGACTCAAAGCCACCTCAACCTGGCTATATTAGAGCACATATTTCACTTTCCAAGGCAACATGTATATGTTAGCATTATATTACCTTACACATATGTATTCAAATATTTGCCCCACTTCCATCCTCTTTCCTAGGTGCATGTTAGCTTGGAAGATTTCCAAAACACATTTTATCAAAATCTGGGTCCCATGAACTATTATATTATAATGTGTATAGTTGGGCCCCTTTTCCTTCATTCCATCCTTCTACATATTTCACACTTCCCTAGTACTCGGAAGCCTATAACCTCTTAAAATTTAATTCTAAAAGATTTTGGGCATGCGGGCTTTGGACTCCACATCATCACGAGTTTCAACTTCCATGCATAAAAGGTTTGGCCTCCACTCCTGCTTATTATGACACTAGCTTATGAGTAGTGACCCCATGGTGCTTCAATAACTCGTGTACCCAGAAGCCTATAACTCCTTCCAAATTATAATTCATAATATCCTTTGGGTATCCGGGCTCTAGGTACTCCTCCCTCCTCTCTTCTCACTTTGCACCTCTCATGCCCATAACCTTTTTCCAATTGTATTCAGGCTCTCCCTTCGGGGTTGCTACATTCACTCTCTTTTCTAATACCTGCAAACCCGGAGGCTAGGCTAAATAATAAATTATGTCTCAAGTTTCTTCCAAGCATATCTTCCTCTCAGCAAGCTTAGATGAGTCTCACTATTGTTGTGCCTGCTCTTAAAACACCTGGCCTAATTCCTATGGGAAATTTCATGTTCCTCTCGGGCTCCATTTATCTAGGCTAATGTGGAATGTGCGTGATGTTTCTCAACTAATACATCTCTTCCGAATCAAAATGCATTATTTGTCATTCCATAGCAGCTACCATGTGATACGGTAAATTTGGTGAGCATACCCAAAATTTTGCAAAGGTAATTCTTATTGTAATAATTTTGGTAGATTATCTCGTGATTTAATTATATGCACATGTTCCTCCACTCTAATGCCCGTTACGAAAAGAATCCAAACCCTCTACCATTGTTCCGGTTGGGAGTTAGAGATTGATTCCATCATATTTTATGAATATTTTGGGGTTTATATAAAAATCAAAAGTGACAAGAGGAATAATTGTTGTTGCAATTCATAACGAGACATGTTTCATTTTTCATTTCTAATGACTTTCATTTACTTTTAATTCCTTGAACATGAGTTATTTTTTTTCTAGCTTAATTCTTGCTCTAGTTTAGATCCAATACGTGATGATTTTTTGCAAATGAAACCTTCATAGAATGCAACTTCTTCATACTTCTAATCTCTATCAAAAGGAGTGATCTCTTTTGAGAAAAATAGATATCTTTCAGGTAAATCTAAATGAAATTCTTCAAGGTAAGTCTCATATGCTCATTTTTATTTGTTACAATTTTCTTATGTTTTTGTTTCAACTTTGTTTTTAGTGTTTGTTGATCTAAAGATTTATTTTTACAGGTATTCAATAATTTCCTAGAAAAATTTGCACTCTTGATTTCTCAGAGTTGGAATTTACTCTCCTCATTTTGCTTTCTTTCAAGTTTTGGAAAAGTCATTATGTTGTCGATAAAATTTAAAATCAGCTGAATCGAAGAGTCTCGAAACCTATAGCTTGTTTCACAAGCCTTATTTTATTAGAGAATTGTTGCGACATTTCCATGCAGACTTAATCTCAAAACAATAAAATTTTCAAGGGGAGAAACTTCTTATTTTGCTTCACTTTATGTCATAACTAAACTATCTAGAGTTAGAATTTTTATTTACTTTAAAAGCCTAACTATCTATAACTTTGCGGGACCTAGTTAATTAAAATCTCAACTTAAGGAAAACAAATGTTTTTCTTCTTCATACTTATTCTTTTGTTGAGACATTTTAAATAGTCTTGTCGAGGTTTCTTTAATTATGGCTTTTCTTTTATCTTTCCTTTTTGGTCTACATTTTTTTTCATTTGCAACGTTTTTCTTGTGTGTTGATTTCACCTTTGCTTTGGATTAGTTTTGGTGATATTAACAAGATTTATGTGGGAAAATTTTTCTTACCTAACATCACTTGACATGCATGGGAAATATTGGCTCTATTAATTTCATGGGTTTTTGTTTACCTTAAAGGGACATATTTAGTGAATTATAAGTCCTTTTACCTTTAATTCTTTTCCCCTAGAGAAATATACATCTTTTCCAAGTGATAGATTTCATCTTTCTAAGGAAATAATTGGCTTGAGTCTAACTCAATGAATCTCAGTCATCCCTCCACTTCACATAAAATCCTATGGGTTGATAGTTGTAGGGAAAGATCAAGGAGTCAAAACTTTATAAGTATTATATGCATTTCCTTTAAAATTTCTCATACCACCTTGCCTTCTTCACTCAATTGTTATAAGCAATACTCTAAATAAAATTTATCACAAGGGTGGTAAAAGAGGTTTGAAAGCACATATGTGTGGGAAGCACAGGTAAACATGTCAGGGTACTAATAGGCTCGCTGGAAAAGGGTCTATGATTGTCTGGTACTAGGATAACATCACTAGGGTTATTGACTCTCGGTGGCAGTGAAACGATGTCCAGTAAAGGAGGTCATTTACATCAATGGATGTACAATTTCATTAAAACTTCATATTTGTACCTCTTCTATCACTCACATTAGGTAGATTTAAAATTAAATATTTCCCTAAAAACACAGATTCATGGTTTTAGACTCACTTTGTTTTAAGTACTTATCTTTTTAGAACTTATATCACTTGATCTATTAATGTGGGACCCATGGGAAATGCTTTATTGTTTGAAGGTGTTGTAACATGCATTTTTATTATTTATAATATTCATTTTTCATTCAAGAATCACTTGAAAATACTTCAAAAAGAAGAGATAAAAGCAAGATGAAGAAGTGATAATGGCATAGCGGAATCGCTAAAAGATTTGTAAAAGAATCTGCCCCAGAGTAGCCAAGGTTGCTATACAAATCACTGTATAAATGGTTATATGGAGCTAGAACCGATATATAAATATGTGTGTGTGTGTGTGTGTGCATATTGAAACAAGAAAGAAACAAAGTAGTATATTGGATCCGCAAAAGAAACAAGTGTTAAAGGGTTAAAGCTAGACCCGAAATACTATAAGTTGTGTTTTATAAAGTTTGGCAGGTTTGCAATGATATGTATGATTTTTTTTGCTGATAGCGCCGATTGCGATTTGCAATCATGGGCCGGACCCGAAAGCATATATATCATGTTTTATAATTGCGGCGGGTCCGTCATATCACATAACATATATATATATAATATATATATATTATATATATACTATTATATATATATATAATTATATATTATTATATATATATATATATATATTATAATATTATATATATATATTATTATATATTATGGTTTCGCTGATTGCGATATGCACTCCGAACTTGATAGTTTACATGTTATGTTTTATAACTACGGTGCATCCATCATACCGCAAAATGTTAAGGGTTGGGTCGATATAACAATGGAAAGCACTGATTGCAATTGTGATAAAGGTATGCCTCGATAGTTGTGCAAAGCCTGCATTAAAAGTGGAAAAGGCATGTTCATGGTGTATTTCTATTATAAAAGAGATATAATAGAAATAGCGCAAATATGAAGGACTTATGCGTAAGTCCAACATTACATTGATATAACCATGGAAAGCGTCGATCGCGATATGGGATGGGATTCCGGATCCGATGGAGTTATTAAACAAGATTAATTCTTTTTTCAATTCCGTTTTTGCGTGCTTTGCATTAATTTTGCTATGTAAAAGGAAAAATTAGCCTTAAAGCCAAATCTGAAGAAAAAGGCAGTTGGACATGTTTTCTTTGTGTTTTGGCCAATCAAAATGCCTGATACATGCATAAGTCCAGATTTATGGAAAATTCAAAGTCAAGCACTATTTATTATGGTTAAAGCAGATTAATCATTATTAAGGCATATATAGAAGAACTCAGCAGTCGATTAACAGAGAAAGCCAATAGTTATTCTCATTTTCTAGTTCAGTTATTTGTTGTTATTGTATGTCCTTTGAGGTGTCTTTTACCCTCTATAAAATTCTATAATAGTTTTTACTTAAGATAGTTAGAGAAGCAGTTTAGTAGTTTGACAGTTTCAAAGACTAGCAACTGTTTCACAATGTATAAGAAGAGGAAAATTTACAGAGAAGGGGTTGGTGGTTCGAATTTTGGAGAACCCAGAGACTAGGCCACTGTATTCCTATATCATTGTTGATTAATGATAGAATTAGAAGTTTCCATGAGTTGTTGGGTATAATTTTGTAACCTTCTCTGTCATGTGTCATGTTATGTTTTCTTCTTTCAAGTATAGTAATGAAGTTGCAGGTCTTTATTTTCTTATGTAGATAAAGTTAAAATTCCTTAAAAGAGCGGTCCTATACTTGAAGTTTCCACCTTCCTTTCTAAGTTATAGATAATAGTTTCTATGAAAGACCAACATATTATCTTTAACTTCTCCAAGAGTCACATATAGTATTTTCTGTGTTAAGCAACATATTTTCTATGATTTAGTTCTCATTTTCATAATTCTTCTAAGTTACAGATAGTAGTTTCTGTGAAAAACCAGCATATTATCTTTAACTTCTCCTTCAATCTTTCTTCACTCATCATTTATATATAGCAACAAATGGCATTCTGAGATGTTCCGGTCATACATGTATTAAGGGTTAAAAGACCAAGTTTGTCAGGTCCTTCATTTGAGAACACAACAAACAACAAGTGACTGTAAATAATATGTATTAATAACTTAAGCACAATTTCTCTACAGCCAAGAAATTGGTTTCTTAAGTTACAACATTAATTGGCGCCACTGCCGAGGAGAGAAGACACGAACATTTTTCCCTGGGTTTTCAATATTTTCCTCTGGTTGTTTAGTGAGGAGGAAATGTTTGGCTATTTTGAATAAAAGCAATTGAATAAAAGCACTTTTCCTTGGTTTTATTAAGTTTGAAGTTGATTCTAGAGAATGACAAGTTTCAACAGTTGGTTGTACATTCACACCTGTGATTTTCACTTACATCATTGGTTGGCGACTCCACTATACTTTGAATTTTTATTTTGTGGGTTTTAATGGCTCTCGTTGCATTCTTAGTCCATAAATTTGATCCCTTTTATTTTACTGGGATCACTGGCTATCCTCATGATATGCCTGCATTTGCTGCGTGGAATGAGTATCTTCCAAAATTCAGTAGAAAGGAATATGAAGATCTGACTCAGCATCTCCAAGAGTTTCATGAATGCATGGAGCAGTAGGGCATCATTCATGAAGATGTGAAGATGAAGTTGTTTTTGTTTTCTTTGGACCTAGAAGCTAGGGTTTGGTTTAGGTCTTTGCCTCGTTCAAGCATTTCATCTCTGAAAGATTTCCATTCAGTATTGAATTCTTATTGTAGAACTTATTATCCTCACAAGTTTCTTTTTGAAGGTTGTTGTGAATATTATGGTGCTAAAGAAACTTTAAGGGCTCAAGATAATCTTGTTGATGAAACTAATGATATTGTTGATAATATGTCAAGCATCCAGAGAAGTTATAGCCATATTAACTATGAGAAAGTCTCTGAAAGCGAGGAACTATCATTTTTTCAAAATAATGCGAAGAAGTTTATAAAAACATTTCTCTCCAATAATATTCCAAGCAGAGAATTGGTTGACTCTGTTCCAAGCAAATTTGGTGGTTGTAGGAAAAGCAACAGAGACACAGCCTATCCAAGACAAGGGAAAGGAAAAGATGGAATCCTCTCAAAGTCAAACATTGGAGGATATGTGTAATATAATTAAAACTTTGTCAGATAAGTTGAATAAGTTAGAGTTAGAAAATAAGAATTCTCAGAGATCTACATTATTGCAGTAGATGAAGATGAACTTGGTATCGAAGGAAAAGAGTATGAATATGATGAAATAGATTCCAATCATGATGAAAATAAAATTGATGAATATTGGAAACAATTCTTTGATTTCATGCAGGCTGAACTACATAAGAAATGTGACTTGAGATTGAGGAAAAGATCAAGAAGTCAAGAAAATAAAAGTGAGCAACAAGTTTCAACTTCCTCACCAAAGGTGACTCCACAATAATCTCAACTTGCAAAACAAGTGAATAAAGTAGATCAGGGGAGTATTCGGATGGAAGAAAGTTCAAACATTCATCAAGAATTTTTGCTCAACATCGAGAGGAGGAAGAAACAATTAAGTTGCAAATAAATCCCTAGAGATCTTATTTTGATAAGTTTGATGATCCTCCTATTTATAACGAAAATGGTTTAAATGGGGAACAAGACGAATCTCTTCAAGTTCATCAGTTTGGTGTTGAACATATAGGAAGAAGTTAGCAAGTGGGATATGTTGGACAACAATATATTGAGCCTTCTATTATAGCAAAAGAGGTTATCTATGTAAAAAGAAAGCTGATAAAGAGATCATATAGCATTGCATTGAAGAACATAATGATGCTCATGGATCAGAGGTAAACAATCTATTTGAAGTTGATCATATGTCGTATAATAATGAGAAAAAAAAAATATTTTTCTTCCTGAGGATAGAATTACAAATTATTTTCAATCAAGAGATGAAAAGTGGAGACATGAAAGTGACATAGATCATTTTCTTAAATATATTGTTGATTATTTTGCTGAACATATTATCCCAATAGAAGGTTCAATTGAACAGGAATCTTCATACATAGAGAATTTATTTTTTGGAGCTGATCAAGAAAAGAAAAATCTTATACTTTTGAAGATCCCGTGGAAAATTATATGGAGGAATTTATTAGCAGTCTAGACATCCTACCTTGTGGATATATTCCTAACTTTTGTTGTGAGTTTCCTTTATGCATAATTTATTTTTTTGTTTAGGATGAATTGCATTTTCAATATTCATTGGTAGAATGGTTCTAGATTAAGCACCGAAATGCTAACCTAGTACCATTGGAAGATTGACTTCACTTGATGGAGATCAATCATGTGCATATGTATGAACTTGTACATAAATAAGCTCGGGTGTTGAGCATTTGGTTTCCAGTTGCAGTTCTTTAGTTTAATCATTAGTTGATGAATAAGGGTGACTTTCCTAATTGGAAAACGGTTTACAGAGGTTTCAAACTTCAAGAATGTCAAGTTTTAGTTTGTCAAATTTCAGGGTTTTCACAGTTTTGGACTTCATGCCGAACTAAGGCTACTAATCTATGATTCTTGATATTTTCTATCAAAGTGCAAGAATCTTATCACTGCAGATATTGGTGTGGGATCATTGTACAAAATTTTCACACAGTTAAGTTTGGAAAAGAAATATATGACTCCATGCCCAATGGATAAGGCACTAATCTATAGTTCTTAGTGCTTCTGTGGCAAAAGCACTATCCCCAGGTGGAGCTAGATGTTTTAACACACATTTTTATTGTTTATAATGTTAATTTTTCATTCAAGAATCACCTGAAAATAATTCAAAAGGAAGTAATAAATGCAAGATGAAGAAGTGATAATGGCATAGCGGAAACGCTAAAAGATTTGTAAAAGAATCGGCCCGGGAGTAGCCAAGGTTGCTATACAAATCACTATATAAATGGTTATATGGAGCTAGACCCAATATATGTATATATGTGTGTGTGTGTGTGTGTGTGCATATTGAAACAAGAAAGAAACAAAGTAATATATCGGATTCACAAAAGAAACAAGTGTTAAAGGGTTAAAGTTGGACCCGAAATACTATAAGTTGTGTTTTATAAAGTTCAGCAGGTCCGTAATGATATGTATGATTGGTTCTGCTGATAGCGCTAATTGCTATTTGCAATTGCGGGCTGCACCCGAAACATATATACACTATGTTTAAAAGTTCGTCGGGTCCGCCACACCGCAGGGCTATAGAGGTTGGTTCTGCCGCTTACGATTGCGATGGCATGACCCAAAATCATATATATTTTGTTTTATAATTGTGGCGGGTCCGTCATAACGGTTTCACCAATTGTGATATGTGATCCGGACCCGATAGCTTACAAGTTATGTTTTATAATTACAGTGTGTCTGTCATATCGCAAAATGTTAAGGGTTGGGTCGATATAACAATGGAAAGCACTGATTATAATTGCGATAAAGGTATGCCTCGATAGTTGTGCAGAGCCCACGTTAAAAGCGGAAAAGGCATGTTCATGGTGTATTTCTATTATAAAATAAATATAATAGAAATAGCACAAATATGAAGGATTTATGTGCAAGTCCAACATTACGTTGATATAACCATGGAAAGCATCGATTGCAATATGTGATGGGATTCCAGATCTGATGGAGTTATTAAACTAGATTAATTCTTTTTTTAGTTCCGTTTTTGCGTTCTTTGCATTAATTTTGCTGTGTAAAAGAAAAAATCAGCGTTAAAGTCGAATCTGAAGAGGGAGGCAGTTGGGCATGTTTTCTTTGTATTTTGGCCAATCAAAATGCCCGATACATGTGTAAGTCTAGATTTATGCACAAGTCAAAGTCAAGCACTGTTTATTATGGTTAAAGCGGATTAATCGTTATTAAGGCATATAAAGAAGAACTCAACAGTCGATTAACAGAGCAAGCCAACAATTATTATCATTTTCTAGTTCAATTATTTCTTGTTATTGTATGTTCTTTGAGGTGTCTTTTACCCTTTGTAAAATTCTGTAATAGTTTTTACTGAAGATAGTTAGAGAAGCAGTTTAGTAGTTTGACAGTTTCAAATATCAGCAACTGTTTCACAATGTATAAGAAGAGGAAAATTTATAGAGAAGGGTTTGGTGGTTCAAATTTTGGAGAACCGAGAGACTAGGCCACTGTATTCCTGATATCATCATTGATTAATGAAAGAATCAGAAGTTTCCATGAGTTGTTGGGTATAATTTTGTTACCTTCTCTGTCATGTGTCATGTTATGTTTTCTTCTTTCAAATATAGCAATGAAGTTGCAGGTCTTTATTTGCTTATGTAGATAAAGTTAAAATTACTTAAAAGAGCGCTCCTATACTTGAAGTTTCCACCTTCCTTTCTAAGTTATAGATAATAGTTTATGTGAAAGACCAACATATTATCTTTAACTTCTCCAAGAGACACAGATAGTTTTTTCTGTGTTAAGCAGCATATTGTCTATGATGCAGTCCTCATTTTCGTAATTCTTCTAAGTTACAGAGAGTAGTTTCTGTGAAAAACCAGCATATTATCTTTAACTTCTCCTTCAAGCTTTCTTCACTCATAATTTATATCTAGCAACAAATGGAATTATGAGATGTTCCAGTCATACATGTATTAAGGGTTAAGTTAAAAAATTTTCCAGGTCCTTCATTTGAGAACACAACAAACAATAAGTGACAGTAAATAATATTTATTAATGTCTTAAGCACAATTTTTCTACAGCCAGGAAATTGGTTTCTTAAGGTACAACAAAAGGCTTGATAGAATTCATTATTTTGACATTTTTTTGAATTTGAAGTCATTATCTTTTTAACCAAAGATAATTGTTTCTTCCCCATGTGTCTCTAATTGTTGTGGAAAAACAACAACCCTCATTTTTACATTATTATCTTCATAATAAAAATGGGGACCCTCTACATAAATTTTGGTCATTTCACTTCTTTCATGTTGTTATTTTGTCATTTTTCTCGATTTTTCACTTCGATTGTTTCATTGAGTGTGATTTCTCACTAGCCTCCCAGCGCCTATAATTTTGTTGAATTTGGGCTTACGATTTGCAAATGGTGTTTATTCAAAAGTTTTCAATTGGTTTTCTCCACCTAGGCTTAAAAATGTACAAATGTATTATACTTTCATTTGTAAATTAATTAATTTTCATATATGTAAATATAATTATTTAAACTAATATTAAATTAAACTAACTTAATTTTATAATTATTATGTCTAATTAATTTATTTAATTAACCTAGAAAATCAAATTAAATTATAATGTATTTAATTAATATTAAATGTTACGTATTAATTTTTATATTAATTTTTAATTAGTATCATTTAATTAGCTCAATAAAAGCATTGATTCAAGATTATATATATATTATTATATATATATATATATATATATATATATAATATATATATTAATCAAAATTATACTTGAACCTAGAATGAAAATAAATTCAATTTCAAGAACACCTAGGCTTCCAGGCATCTGGGCTCCCTTGTGTAACATAGGCTCATGAGAGCATAGCATAACTAGCATAAGTTATACTTTGAAGGCAACATTCTGGAAGAAGCTGCGGATTTCAAATACCTCAGAATTGACTTCAACAAAACTCTAAGCTAGAATGGTTGTAGAATGAAAAGAACTTTGGGGGGGTTGGAAAGCATTTTATGCTTTTCAAAATAGGTGTAGAGAGGTAGAGTTATGGAATTGGAAAACCACTCAAACTCTTTTTAGGCTTCTAGTGATTCTGGTGTTTCTCTATGGTTGTGAACTATGGGCCAGCAGTGTATTCGATATGCAATGGAGACAAATTGAGAAAATTCATAAGCATTTGATTACAAAAAAATTTAAGATTAAAAGTGCAGTTCCTTATGATATCTTTTTAAGTGAAATAGGGACTGATCCTATTGAAGCAATTGCTAAAGTGTGAGTCATAAGGTATTTAAAAAAAATGAGCAAATGGAAGAGGGTAGATGACCTAAGGTTGTCTTTAATGATAGATTGTGAAAGAGAAAAAAATCTTGGATGCAGCAAAATAACAAATGGTTTAGTAAATGGGGTATTTGCTTGAACGCGTCTCCCATAAAAGTCGAAAAAATAAAAGCTTTTGTTATAGAAAAGTTCCACAAGTGTATTTGGGATAAGGAGCTAGGAAGAAAGAAAAAATACTATATTGAAGTGTTTAATCCCACTCATAGTCATCAACCAAAAGCATACATAGAGGCCAATATCTCATGGAGAGCCAAAATTCTTATTGATCAGTTAAGGACTAATTCTCATCAACTTCATTGTGAAACAGGACACTGGAAAAGGCCAAAGGAAGTGTGGGAGGAAAGAGTATGCATATTTTGTTCTTCTAGAAAAGTGGAAACAGAAAAACATTTAATTTTATAATGTGAGGCCTTCAAAGACAACAGGGAAAGTTATGCAGATATGTTGGCAGCGAGCTCTTGGGATAATCTATTTAGCGAGAAGTTTGTCGAGAAGTTGGGAGCATTTATTATGAAGCTTCACAGAAAAGGGTTGAATACACCAAGCAGATGAAGAAGCAATTTGTCTCATAGGCTATCTTTAGCCTCGTAAAGGTTAAAATAATTTATTTCTTTCTTTCTCTCTTTTAAAAGAGAGAAAGACCCCACTCCTGTGCCTCTCTAATCTCCTCACATAACTCCCCTCCTCACCTGTGCTTGTGCCCAGCCTCCATTAATATTTTTTTCGAGCTCTTCCTTCGTTACATCACCTGAGCCTCATTATTAATACTACTCGGGCTCCCTTTAAGTCCTCCCGGGCCCATCAAACCTCCTCCCTTATTATGATACGAATGGTCTAGTGTAGTTTTTGTATTAATAAAGTTTGTTATGTTTTTTTTAACTTTTTTTATTATTATTTTATTTAATTTTATTTTAAATAATTTAGATGAATTAATTAATACTTTTAAATATAAATTTGGAATTGTTTTTTAGTGCGATTTTTTTGGAGTTTCCAATGTTAGAATCTAATGGAAAAACTTTGTCGTGAAATATTGATATGTTATTTAAACTAGTTTTTCCACTGTATAAATGGATTCAACACCTTGAAAAACCCCTAGGGCACTTCTATTGTGCAGGGGTTACCCATCAAACTTGTGATTTCAATGAATTCATGCAAGATTTTAGAGAAATTAGATCGGAAAAATCCACCGAAAAAGCTTCCAAAAAGTTGCACTAAAGACAACTCGTTTAAATTTTACGCAGTTGTATTTTAAATTCAAT
This sequence comes from Pinus taeda, assembly GCA_000404065.3. NCBI lineage: Eukaryota > Viridiplantae > Streptophyta > Pinopsida > Pinales > Pinaceae > Pinus > Pinus taeda. The sequence goes on along the minus strand of APFE030897651.1, from coordinate 33,815 downwards.
AAAGGTTAAATAAATAAATAAATAATTTTAATAGTAATTTGCTCGAGCATGCATTTTCAAAACACTAGCAACTTTGACACCGTGACTTTGGACGTTAATATCTTGAGTTCTATTTGGCCAAATGAGGTTGAGGATGGCTCATTGGAAAGCTAAAACCATGGAGAACATTTTTGGAGTAATTAGATGACCATATTTGGTCATTTAGTATGTCTAAAAATTATCATAGGTTGGAGCTCAACATTTCTAACAAAAAAACCATTTTTTTGAGTTTGGTTTTTTAATTTCATTAGCTAAGAATTTTTTGTTGTTGCAAATTTATTCAATTCTATCCTTTTGGGCCATAGATATTATTACAGAGATCAACGAGAAGCTCAATTTTTTTTTTTTTAATTTATTTAATTACATCTCAGTTTGAGAGTTTATTTTTCCAGTTTTTGGTATTTTGATTTTAATGTACAAAATTAATTCATTTTATTTGTAATTTGATGGGTTTTGTCGGATATCTATTGGAGAGGATGAATTTAAGGGATCTTGGAGAAAATCTATGGTACCAACAAAGGGGAAAAAACATATTTGCAGCTCCAAAATTGATGGATCTAAAATTGTCTTCCAACAACTCTCCATTTTTGAAGATTTCTTGTAAATTATAAATAATGTTTTTAGAAGAAGGAAAGGGTTCATATTCTCTATAATTTGGAAGCTTCTTTGCACTTTTTCAAGGAGAATTATTGTTGTAGATTGAGAGGAATTACTCATATCTGAGTGTTGGTGATTTACTTTTTCAAGATTGAATCTTTGTATTAGAGGTTGGGCTTGCACTATTGCAGATCTATTTTCTACGAGCATAATTGAATATATTGGAAGGATTGTTGGAGATTCGTTGTAGAAAAAACAGAGCAAATGGTTTCAAGTTTATTTATATTCAAGTACTTTTATTTGTAAATGTAAATAATTTTCTTTTCAATGACAGATTTGTGTTTATTGTTTCATATTTAGCACTTTTGCTGATATGAGAATGATTGTCTTTCATATCAGCTATCTAATCTATTGATCTCGTAGATATGTTATTGATTTCCCATTTTCTCTTGTGATTAATCAAATTTATGAGTAACTATTTACTCATAAATTTTCCATATTAATTCGATTTAATTGTCATTGAAAGTTTAGAACTAATTATGCATTTTAATGGCTACTCATTTAATGTTTTAAATCTCCAGAATAGAACATGTATGCTAGTAATACTATGAGTCGCTAGAAATCCTTCAACAATTTGATATTAATCATTTAAAACATGTTAAATCCCCATTTTAATTGAATCATTGGCACTTTGTATTTAGGAGCTATCTCCTAAGTATTGTTGGCGAAAAAGTTTAAATTAAGTTTGACCCAGGGTTTGGCCTAGGGTGCCAACAAAAGTCTTTGTGGAGTCTAGCACTTCACCAGAATTTTCACTCCCTTGGATCAAAGGAGCATCTCACTCAACGTGAGCTAGAACCATAGAAAGGTGTAAGGGATCTAGATTTAATTATTTAAGCAACTTGCACAACCATTAGAGCATTCATTCGCAGTTATTTAATTCATGCATGTAACTGGAACTAAACATAAGCAGAAATTTTTTAAAAGGGGCCACAAAATACACAAATAATTGGCAGAAATCCCATTCTCCTTCTATTAATGAAACAAAAGAGCTCGATTACGATAGCATTTCTCTATTACAACTTGCGACACACTATAGACTAGTGGCCAACATTACAATTTAGGACAGTTATCAAAATGGATCAAATACATAGCCTAATCTGCGTATAACCAGTCGTCCTCCTACATAACTCAGATCCCAAACATTACATCAAATCTAAACTCTACAAATTAGTTCAAACAACATTATCAAACTCCACAAAACTACTCAAACTTTGCAAAACTATCAATAATCATTTCTTATTGTTCCTCATCCTCTTTTATAACCGCGCTCGCTTGATTTCATCTTTGGTTCCTTGCTTTCTTGATTACTGGTTTTCCAATACCTAGGGCTATTACCTTGGTTCTCTATTAACTGTATCAAAATTTTCTCCTAGTTCTTCAATGTGTGCCCTTATTCTCCACTGCGCAAGTACCAAAACAAGTATTTAGATGTCACTTTGATTTTCTGATGCTCTGTCTCTGGCAGCTTTTTCCAAAATGTCCTCCAGAACTGTTATTCCTTCAAAAATGAAGGATCCAATATGACCTGACCGCAACCCATTTACTCGCCCTCGATTCAATGTGTTGCTGCAGCTAGATCTGAACTCTATGCAGAGTGGCTTCACTTGGATCAGCTGCAGTAACTTTAAATGAAGGACCCAACTTTGGAATGTTTTGAAGGGCCAACTCTTTGAATGTTGTGTGGGAAAAAACATAGGAGTTCCCCGAGTTTAGCAGGGTAAACACTTTTCTTGAAAATTCTTCCATTATTTGTGCACTAAGATTAGTGGGATGTGATTGCACGAGTTCCTGAAGTTATTGATCAGCAATAGTAGAGAGTGTGCTCAAAGTGAGGAAGTGTTTATGTGCTTCTAGATAAAAGTTACGAGAACTCACTTTATTGCTTGAGCCGTGTCTTCCAATTGGTTGATCTAGGTGTCGATAACATCATCTTGATTAAGGAGTTTCTTCTTTACCACCAAATCGGTAGTCACAAGTGCTTGCTTGAATAGTTGTTGAACATTCTCGCAGAAGGGATCAAGAGTTGCATTATTCTTTGCAAGAACGCCAATGCTGTCTAAAATTTGTCAAAAAATATGTTTAGACTCCTACATAATTTGTGATAAAGTGGCGTGGATAGAAGTGATGACCTTAATGTTATCAGCGATATGAGATTGATAGCACATAGAAGGGTCTGATGAATATTTCTACATAGTGGTGATAATGACCTAGAGCTCGATATTTTTGGTAACTAGTTGCTTGCACGTTGCTTCAACAAAAGTGCAACATCCGGCAGGGGAACATGCAGTGAGATATTCAGGTTGAGCTTCGGTATAGGGAGCAAGAGTAGGCCGTAGTGATTGTAGTTGAGAATCAATATCACCCATCTAAGTCTCTAATCTATCTTTCTCAAAACACAGCTATGTTTGGAATGCAACAACGACATGGAGATGATGTTGTTGCTCTTCACAGGTGACCTGAATATTGGTGAACCTAGTCTGTATCTGAACCAACCGATGCTCCAAATGAGAAACCGATGCATGAATAAACTAAAGCAATTGTAGTGAAGACCAAGTACTGAGGGTGTCAACTGAAATTGTGTCTACTTATAGGAGTCGCGATTGTAGTTTTTGGCCACTAGCAACTGAACACTTTTATTGGACCTATGGTGGGGATTCTTGTTGGACATCATCCTTTTGATTCTACACAATTCTATGAAGAATAAGGGTTAGAATAAAAGTAATAAGGTCATGTTGTTAGGCAGTAAGGGAAATCACTTGGCGACATTGCTGACGATATTTCATAAACTCATCCACTTGCTCAGAAGAAATGAATGAAGTAGTGGAAGGAGATGGATGAGATAAAGTGTCAGTAGGGAGAGGAGTAGTTGATGGTGGGGAGATGATAATGGTAAGTAAACCAGCAAAAGGGATAAGAGCAGAGTCAATTTCCATATCTCTTGGCTCACCTGCAATGATAGGTGAGTCCAGACAGTCTGATAAGGTTGCTTAGATGAATGAGGTGTCACAGAGTTTGTATGTGGGGATAAGGGTTTTTCTTCCTCAATGGGAACAACACGATTAGTGGATGGTAGCTCGGTATCAATGTCAATGACAGTAGTGGTAGCATGTGGGATAGTGGAGGCAATTTTAGGGGGTGCAATAGACATAGGAATGACTTGATGTACCTAAAAGATTTGGTTAACATAGGATTCAATCATGGACCAAGTAGCATAGGTTGAACTCACACAGTATTTAGTTGTTTTGAGTAGGGGCTAGAGATATTTTAGAACATCTTCAGAATTCTTCCGCGATGGTGAAGGAGCATCCTTGGTAGGCTTCATTGCATCAAAATTATATAGAATTTGGATATCCTGTACCCATGACATGAACCTTGGCCAGCCCTGACTTCAGAATGGAATTCATTCTCACTGATGTAGAATGGAAATGGATGCATAGAAAAAGTAGCAAAAGAAACATGCATCGGTCAAAGAAAACAAGAACTATGAGAGATACCGAACCAGACTGGAGAAGAGTATTGTTCAAGTAGAGACCTGCAAAATGGTTCTTCTCACAACATCCATTTTGTTGAACTAATGGAAAAATCCTTGATCATTTAATTATTTGTTGAAGGTATCTTCACTATTGCACCAAGGTGCATACACATATGCAAGATTTTCATTTTCCGCAATTGTGGAAAGGTCACGACCTTGTGGAGCACACCATTTAGACAAAATAAAAGGAATAAGAAAAAACCCAAAAGTAAAGAATGTATGTCGAGCATAAGCATCATTAGTAGCTTCAAATAACTCATGGAGGAGATATCCAGACCAACTCAGTTGATCTCCTTAGACGCAAGCTTCTGCAACTGCGATGGTGTCCAACGTACATTTGCCTCTGGGATAATGGCACGTGAGCTTGGTGGTAATAATTGTACTATAAATGTGAACCGGCATATTATTGATCATATCGAGGATAGCTCCTCGACCCTTCCTATTGGTGCCATAATTATACAAATTATTCTCATCTTTCTTCTTGTTACACTTAGAAATTTTCTGAAAAGTTGAGCTCATGTCGGCACCATAAGAAGAAAATCCTGTGATTTTGTGAATGTCTATGGAATGAATTGGGTATTCTCAATCCAACCAAAGAGAACCCATTTGAAGGCAATTGATTAGGAACTTGGTGCAGTGCATTACCTCACCATTGGTGCTAAAATAGGTAAATCGCTTAAAAGGAGAGTAGACTACTTTAAGGGACGAAAGATTGTTCTGAATTTCATGGTAAAGCGGGCATTAGGATGGGTATTCAACTCCATAAAAACTTCAATATGGAGCATAGGGAAAAGGGTGGGGTCAGAGAGGTCATTATTGACAAGGTGAGCTTTGTCATACTTCCCCAAGAGATCATCCTTACAGTGAATACGAGAGTCAAACGAGTACAAATTGATAACAATTTTAATTTGGTGGACCATGGCTACATAACAACGTGTATAAAAAAAATACAAAGGGGTGAAAAGGCAAGGAGGATTCAAGGATAGGTGATAGTGGAGCTAGAGCAGAAATTGAGAATGTGCGAAGGGAAAAGATGAAAATGAAGATGAATTGGAGGAATAAGAAAATTTGGCAGGGTGGGGGACTTAGTCATTAGGTGCGGGAAATGTGAATTAAATTTGAATCACTGGCAGGCGATCCAGCCACGTACTTAGGAAATTCAAACGTAATAGAAAATCTCACGATAGAAGGAAATCTTATCAGGAATTGGGAGATAGATTTGGTAACTAACTCTGACAAGACTGAAAATACTGGCAGGTAGGACAAGCATTGATGACACTAACAAGACAAGATACGAAAAAATATCCCCAACCACAATGGGTTGCAGTGGGTCACAACTGAAAAGATAGCAAATGTTTGGCATGGAATCCCCCCAAGGCATGTCTTAGGTCTCAAAGCCCATGTTTTGACCAAATAATGTTGTAAATCCCCATGAATTGCGGGTGCGGAAGTATGTTAGAGTCATAGGGTTGTTTGCCCTAGTTTGTAATGTAATGTTGGCCTACCCATGGTCTGCAAACCATGGGATTGTATAAATAGAGTGAGGCTCTCTAAGTGTAAAAGTAGCAAAGTAATAGATGGAAAAGTAGAAGCGAAGAGAAAGAGTCTAAGTGTCCAAGTGTGTTTTGGGTCGTAGAGTAGGAGAAGGCTCTGCAGCTGAGTGCACAGAGGCCTAGTAGTCCGCAGCTGAGTGCGCAGGGCGAAGTCGAGTCTATAATCGAAGAAGAGAATAATAAAGAGAAGTTTTATCCAAATTCTGTGTATCTGTTCTTGAGTTATTACCTGTTTGATATCAATTGCAAATATATTGTTTATTTACTGCGCGCACTTGTATGAATGATTTATATTGCTAAATATACTTTACACATGCAAGTAAGCTAAGTTAATCAACTAACAGTGGAATACTAGTAAGGACTTGGGGTAATAACAACATTCAGCCAGGTAGCATCTCAGGCTACGAGGTATGAGTAAGTGCGCATAGCGATGTGTGCGCAGGGTCGAACCGCGGGCCACTTGAACTCATCAGACATCTCCATGGTGCAGAAACCTAGTTCTAGCACCCTCCCATACTACTTTGGGTGAGACCTCAGTCCACGCTCCACGGACTGTTGCCGAAAGGGCCAGTAGTACTGGGATTTGTTTGGCTAAATCACCTCTGAACCTAGGTCAGGCCCCAACAAGCCAACAAATGGTTCTGTTGTCGAGACTGGATCTACATAAGAGATGTTTGATGTCGTGTCATTGGAATCTGACCAAGAAATAAACTGAAGAGTGGTTGGTTAGAAAGATTCACGAGTTCGTGGCAAAGGAAAATAGGAACCTGCGAGTATCAAAGGAACAGTGGTTAGAGTGCTACTTATATATGAAAATCCATGAAATTTTCTTTGCATCCTTCCCCTCTAAGTTGTACGAGTGGATAGTGAAGCTAGCAAACAGTCAGGGAAGGTATAGGCTTGACAAACCCATTGTGTGGATGTTATGAAAACAACTCAAGAAAAAGATAGATCAATGCCTTAGAATTTAGCCTCTTCAAGGGGACAACCTCCTTTACATTACATAAATGAACAATTCTTGGATGATTCAAATGACAAAACCTCCTTTCTATATATAGGAGTCTAAGGAGTCACAATATAACCCAGCCGACCTAACAATAATAATATAAAGCCACAAAAATAATAATAAAGGGATTCTATGGGGCATAATAATAATAATATTGGGATAATAGGGATACAACAATATTAATAAGGGATACAACTACAATAGTAATGGGGTAATCACTAGTATTATAAGGACCCAACAGTGGAATCCAGAGTTGGTGCACAGACTAGAAGCATCGGAAGATAATATCACGCGCGTTGTGGACCATTGGCTCGATCATATTATAGGAGGGTTTATCATCGAGTTTGTAGTAGACACATCAATCAGCTATAGCGAGGTGGAATGATGTTTCCTCAAAGGACCGCGAGGTAAGCACATTAAACCTTTGAACACTTGGATTAAAATGCTACTATGTGAAAAGTAGGTTATGCAAATAAATTGATGTTTGGGGCTATGTGAAGTGGGAGGATCTATAGAAACGAAGGTAGCACAGAGATATAAAATAGCCCCTTGATTTCGCCTCAGTGAGAAAGCAAGGAAGAGCTTGTGAAAGTTTCACCAAGAAGTTTGATTAGTCTAATAAGGCAGGGAATTCCACGCATACCACCCCAACCTAGAGCACCACCAGTTTCACCATCTTCACCCCCATCTCCGCCCACACCACCTCCGCCACCGCCACAGTTCAATATGGCAAATGTAATAAAGTTTTCGGTGTTCAAAGGGGTGGGGAACGAAGATCCGAACCAATTTTGGTTCGTAGTTAAGGCTATATGGGAAGCACAAGGAGTCGTAGATGACAACATAAGGAAGGAAATGTTGGTAAGTGCATTTCAGGGTTGCACCCTCACATGGTACATTAAGCATTCTAATGAAAATCCAAATGCGGGGATCGCAGATATCCAAGCTGCACTAAACAGGGAATTCAGTAGGCTAAAATTGGAGACACAGTCGATTATCTGGTTTAAGGAAATCGCGATGCTTCCAGGCGAGACCCCCTGGGCACTGGATCAGAGACTGAAGGGCATGATTCGTGAAGCCAACATGACCTTGACAAATGGGCAGCACCACGCATGGTTTGTAGCATCACTAACGCCACATCTAAGGATGGCACTAGCACAGTAGAAGTTATCCACCCAAGCTAAAGCTTTGGAGATTGCAATGAGACTGCACGAGACCCCAATACAAGATCCTAACCTGGGAGTCCAACAAATCCATATGCAACTAAAAAATTTATGTCTGGAAATGCAGAGTTTGAAACAGGACAGGACCACTTGGTTAGAAGCGCGCGAGGAGGTATGGGGTATAAAATTCAAGGGCCAGGGGTATGACAAGGACCGTTGTCCAGTCTTCGTGAACTACCTAGAAGGAGGAGGGTCGATTCCATTGAGACAATATGCACAAGCAGGACCGATCGTGGCACTTGCATTATGGTTCACGATTTGTTAGATAGGAGGGAAGCATGCTACATGTAATTGTCATCTATTACAGAAATATACGCAGACATCCCAATAGTTATTATGTAATTTATGTAGGTCAGTAGGCCATGATGAGCATACCTGTAGAAGTTATGAACTAATGATGGATCAGACTCCTACCTACAAAGTTTCGACTGAAACACAAAACCTTGATCAAAATGTAGGGATGGTGTGCACTGGATTTCAAGGGCGCGGATGAGGTCGAGGTGGAATGGAGCCAGGAAGGGGTTGCGAATAGCTGATTTGTTACAATTGTAGAGGGCCAGCGCATTATGCCGCAATTGTACAAATCTGACAAGAGCATCATGTTTATATTGTACCTAGTTTTATCATGAGACAGAAGACAACCCTACACTAATAGAAAGGTTGCACGATAAAGGAATGCTCCAGCCTCCCCCGACTCAGAACTTGCAAATGATGAGGTCTAAGTTGTGCGAAGAGGATCTGAATGTAAACATCGTGCTCCAAAGTGGTATCACGACAGGAGATGACAAGGGCAAGCAGCCTGAAGAGATTGCTTGGGTTTGCAAGGCTCTTACAAAGGAACCAGAGTTTGATTTGGACTGTGCGAAGGAGACATTCATGGAAACTAAGAAGAGTTTCATGGAGGCCTCCACTTCAGGTAGTAAAGACAAACTAGAACCAGAGATGGACCCATCAATGCTTACTACCTTTCTAGAGACACGCATGAAATTGTTAAGCGACAACAAGGCTGTAAAGGGACTGTAGGAACTCATCACTAGGTGCGTCGGGTCAGGAGAACTGCGCGTAGTCTGGAAGCTTAGGAAGCACACAATGCAAACAGGAATGGAGATGAGATTGACTGTGCAAATTAGGGAATATGAAATGGATCAAGTGATTCTAGATCTAGGATCGGGCGTGCACATACTGCCAAAGAAAACATGGGAGCGCATGGGCAGACCCATGTTGTAATGGTCTCTTATTCAATTGTGAATGGCAAACCAGCAAAAGATCCTATCGATGGGAATATTACAAGGAATAATGATAGATATCGAAGGTGCGAGTGCACTTGCAAATTTCGATGTGATAGAGATTTTCGATGACAACAATCCCTATCTCGCACTATTAGGAATAGATTGGGCCATTGACTTGAACGAAGTGATAAATTTAAAGAAACGCAAAATGATTTTTGGTAAAATTCACTGCGCCTAGTGGTACCTTTAGACCCTGCAGAAGGATCACGCTACACAGAGCCAGTGTGTGATGATGAGAGAGATGATGATCTAGACTATATCTACAAGATAACCACTCGAGAGTAGGACTAGGTGAATCCAACAACGGATGGCAAGATTTCGTGGGAGCGCGAAAGCTCCTGCACCTCATATTCTGATGAGGAAATAGAACGATGGCAAAACCTGTTACATGAGGTAACCACGCTCAATTGCAACATGATGGTAAGATCCCTACACTGCGTAACGACAAAGGTAATGGATTTTCCTATGTTCAATGGGTTGATAGCAGTGGATGATTTCCTAAAAAATTTTGAAAGAGAAGTAGCAGAATAACACCGTTTTGACGCTCTAAAATGGGCACTACGTGCTACACCCGCAAGATGGTGGGGTACGCATCAAAGAAGTTTTGAGAACTGGCACGACTGGAGAAGAATGATGCTTATATGGTTTGGAAAGCCTCAGTTACAGATGGAAGCCGGGTATGATGGATGAAACAAGCTACGTGCCCACCTCTCCAGATGGGTACAGGCGTATGGTACACAACCTGCATGAACACACACCGTCCTCACGATCAGAACCAGGATTAATAAGAAGGAGTGATCAAGATGAGGGCGTGAATGACGAAGTATGATAAGACGAAGCATGCTGAATATTATCCATGGGGAAGCCTTTGACAAGGTTTCTGAAGTGTTGAACATAGTCTACCATGTGAAACACACTGACTGGGACCTGCGTGTACTAGCGGTTCTATGGGCTTATAGTACCATGTGCAAAACCATGACCACGTGAGCACTTCTGAAGATGAAATATGAAGCAGGGGTTGTAATGCCTATGGAGCATGCGAAGCCTAGTCCACGCATAGTAGCACCCATAGATATGACAGTCCATGAAGCCCGGAACAAAGGAATCACACATCCATAAGAAATAGAACACATTAGACTTGAGGAAGAAATCCGATGGGGAAAATTTAGACTCCGCAAACTTGAAAAAGAAAGGTAAAATTAAGGAAGAAAAGAACTTTGATGGACACAGAGGTCTAGAATCTGGAAGACAAAATAAAGGAAGAATTTCTCGTCGAAAAGTTAAGGATGGTAAGGTAAGGTGTGTATGATCGTACTGACAAGTTGGAGAACTATCGTCATGAACTGGTTAGTCTGTTTCCTTGGCTTGGACTGCATATCACCAAACATAGTGACCAGGGTAGCACATTGCAAGTAGTAAAGTGCACGAGGCCGACCACAACAATGGAAGGTGGGGATTCTCTGCGAACCATGGTGGAGGATGGGATAAAGCCCCACATGGGTGGTGCGACCACTTGACTAGCCACAGGAAGGATAGTCTTAGCACTCCAGGCAGTTGAAAGGAAGTGCGGGACTATAAACTATTATGCTTGGGAGTTGCGCGATATTGGTGATGCGCGTAGAAGTAGAGCATCACAGGGTCTGCGACCGTGCACGAAGGGTTGTGATACCACATGGGTTGGCCGGAAAGTGACCATTGAAGTCACTATTCACGATGGGATGTTCGACTTGAGGCCAAATGGAATGGGCATCAGGCAATTACGATGCGATTTATTGGCAGCATTTGGGAAAATTTTCCGTCAAGAAAGCACTAATGGATCAGAATTGGGGGGAATGCTCGAATTCAAATTCAAAAGATGTTATAAAACAAAAAGGGATGGCCAACAAACAACACTTGGCCATTTGAGAATTGATCGATTGAGCAAAGCACTAAGCATTGACAGCCTAGCGATAATTTATCCCTTGAGTTCGTGAGTAACATAATACAACCTAGATACGATGACAACAATTAAAGATGGTTTGGGAATTAAAGAGGTCACCACCGGTGAGGCCGTGTAGACCCCAATGGTGGAGGATGTTCCAGAAGGCATCGGGGTTGTGGCAGAAATCCCCAAATCACCACGAACACCGAGGCCCAAGAAGGATAAACAGGTAATGGCTCCAGTACACGTGTCCCTGAGGAACTCGTTAGGCAGCAAACTATCGATGGAAGAAAATGGGAAAGCTATCACGATCGACACAAATGAGGAGGAAGAAGAGTTGCAGGCTCTTATCATCACAATAGAAGAAGAGGAAGACATGGAGGAAGATATTGAACCTACATGCTCTACAACAAAACTACTTGCATATGTCCCTCCGCAAAAAGGGAAGACCAAAGTGCTGAAGGACCTGGACAAAACTAAGAGTTCACTCGAGACCCCGCTCCTCCTAGACGACATTGTGTTTGAAGGCATGCACCTGGGCCACATGCAAACCATGAAGTTTGAAGATTGGGACCTCAGTGACCGTGAGAAGTTCCCTCACCTAGAGACCGGGAACCTCATGAAGTAGAACACTGAGGGGGTGGTGACAACGTTAGAGCCGTGGAAGTGGCTCGTGGTGTGGAAAAGTCTAGGTTGCTGCACTTAATATGGATATTGCATTTCTACCACGTGCCCATCACCATTTTCATCATCAGACAGTTGCTCTGCCTAGTGCATGATGGGTATCTATAGCTGGAGGAGCCTATTCCCATCACAGTATACCTCATTCACCACATTTCTCGGCTCCCCTACAAAGGAAAGGACCCCACCACCATATTTGAAGGAAAGGGCAGTGATTTGGTTCTTGCAGAAGCCATGAAGACAAAATACAAACTGGAGAAGAAGAAGCGGGGCTATGCCATCTCCAGCATCAAGGAAAAAGGGGTATGTGTAGCAACCCAACTCCTGGCCGGAAAAATTATGAGGAAGTGTCATGCCGATGAGGTGCTGACGCTGGTGGTTGCACTAGCCGAGCAGTGTGTGGAGGGGGTCCAGTTCAACTAGTCTGAATTCCTCTGCGAGGAATTTTTAAATAATTGTCACGAACCTCAAGAGTAGGGTAAAACCTTCCACTATGCATGATTGTTGTTATCCATAATGCTCGTAGCAAGGGAACTGCTGGAGGATAGTCAATTCCCCAACATTGACATAGAATTACCAGAGGCCGCGAAGTACGCTTCACTCTAGGCCACAAAGGACGCGAAACAGATACGCGACACTAAAATCTTCTGGGTTTTCATGGAGATGAACACCCAGATGTGGATCAATTGAATATCGCACCTATTTCCCATGGTGTACAATAGTCTACAGAGTTTTGAAAAATTTAAAGCTGATATGCACAACATTTTTATCAGAGTGCATAAGGATCTAGCGAAACAGTGGACGAAGATACCTTTTGTAGTCACTAACGATGCAATTTTTACTTTCTTGGAGACATGGCCTCCGGAATCGTGCACCCCAGATTTGGCAGAACTTGAGAAGGCGGCAGCGCGGAAGAAGAAGAACGATGCCAAGTTGCACATCACATAATTGGCCAAGAAAAGGCGGAAGGAAATAGTAGTAGCTAAGGAAAGGGCAGTGTGAGAAGTGACACAGAAAGCCGCAGAGCAAAAAAAGGCTACAGAAGTAGCAACAACAGCACAGGCGGTAGAAGAAGCAACAACGAAGGTAGATGAGGACCAAGCAATTTCCTCATAGGGGGAGGAGGTAGAGGAAGTAGAAATAGCGCAAGGGAGCGAAGACCCAAGGACCACGTCCACACAACTGAAGTGCCCACACATGGCAGAGAGAATAGGATCAAGGAAGAATTTCAAGGCTTTGAAGTTGGTCATTGACCCAATCACCCTAATAGAGGGGCATCTCCATCACATCGACGAGAAAGTTCACGATGTCACTAATGAGGCCCTTCAAGATTTTATGTAGGAGCACAAGACTGTGTTGGGGGCCCTTTGGGTGCAACTATAGGAGTTACAAGTGCGTCCACCTTAGGTGGTTACCAGTGAATGAGACCGAAAGATTTGCAATTAACATGATCAAAGGCCTTGGCCTTAACTTGGCTGCCCTTTTGCGAGAGACATTGTATCTGCTATAGGATAGGATAACAACAAAGATGCACTCTAGGGAGAGTTGCGTGATCCAAGTTCTCAACGAACAAAATATAAACATGGAACAACTTAGTCTACAGCCTAACGAATTGGTGTCGCAGAGCCAACAGTTGGTGTAGGTGATAGATGATGCTTGCCGACGCGTCCCGAAGCTGGCCATCCTAGAAGATCTACCAAAAGAGGTGTGAATCCACAAGTTGTCAACGAGAGTCCGCAAGGCTAGAGAAGTAATGACCAAGGTTCTGCTGGAGCTAAATATTTAAATCCAGAGCTGCGAAAAGTCACAACCTTCCACTCTCCCGGAGGTCCTAAAACAATGCATTGGAACTATCGCAACAGGATTGGAAGAAATTGGAGATGCAGTGCAAGACTGTACCACTTTTTTGGAGCAAGCACTTGAGGTCCTCACAACTTTGCAAGAGAACCCCAACATATAGCACCTGGAGATTGAGGTGCGAGAACTTCAGAAGAAATATGACAGTGTCAGAGGAACTGCACAGACAGTAGTCCTCACTCAGCGGCTTGCGAGGATGTAGCAAGCGAAGGCACTGAAGGAGTAGGTGGACACAGCTCGACATAAGGAGGTAGTTCTCAAAGTGCACATTTAGCCAAGGGTCGACGAGGCTTTCACTATCATGAAAAAACATTGAAGGAAATCTCATGCACATACAGGAGATGAACATGTTAATGCAAAGAAGTGCCCCAGACACAGAGGTCTCAGAACAGAGGATGCAACAGATTCAGTAAGTAGTGGCGCAGTGCGTTGCCGACATCGGCACAATTCAAGGTTAGTTGGAGGAACTTCGTGCCAAGATTGTCGCGCCGACAGAGTGACTTGAGGGTGAGTGATGATGTTTGTGTTGGGGGCTTGTTGGGCATGGAATCCCCCCAAGGCATGTTTTAGGGCTCAAAGCCCATGTTTTGACCAAATAATGTTGTAAAGCCCCGTGAATTGTAGGCACGGAAGTATGTTAGAGTCATAGGTTTGTATGCCCTAGTTTGTAATGTAATGTCGGCCTACACATGGTCCGCAGACCATGGGATTGTATAAATAAAGTGAGGCTCTAAGTGTAAAAGTAGTGAACTAATATATGGAAAAGTAGAAGCGAAGAGCAAGATTCTAAGTGTCTAAGTGTGTTTTGGGTCGTAGAGTATGAGAAGGCTCTGCAGCGGAGTGTGTAGAGGCATAGTAGTCCGCATATGAGTACGTGGACCCCTGCAACTGAGTGCATAGGGAAAAGTTGAGTCTGTAGCTGAAGAAGAGAATAATAAAGAAAAAATTTATCCAAATTTTGTGCATCTGTTCTTGAGTTATTACATTTTTGATATCAATTGAAAATATATTGTTTATTTACTGCACACACTTGTATGAATGATTTATATTGCTAAATATAATTCACACATGCAAGTAAGCTAAGTTAATCAACTAATGGTGGAATACTAATAAGGACTTGGGTAATAACAGCGTTCGGCCCTTCAGTAGGGTTGTGCAAAGGCGACATCTCAGGCTGTGAGGTATGGGTAAGTGTGCATAGTGACGTGTGTACAGGGTCGAACCGCGGACCACTTGAACTCATCAGACATCTCCAGGGTGTGGAAACCTGGTTCTAGCACCCTCCCATATACTTCGGTTGAGACCTCAGTTCACACTCTGTGAACTGTTGCCGAAAGGGCCAGTAGTACTGGGATTTGTTTTGCTAAATCACCTCTGAACCTAGGTCAGGCCCCAACAAGTCAACAACAAATTTGCAGAAAAGATGAAAAACATGAAAACTACTAACGTATCAAAATACTTATTGAGGCTACTACCATAACTCCTATTGACTACTCTTGCAAGGAGAGGACACATTATTTTGAAGTCATAACAGAAAAATAGGGATTCAGGTGAGCGCAATTCACCCACCCAGAAAAGAGCATACCATCAAGTTGACCAAGTCGAACAACATGAGAATCTTTGATTTACACAACATAAAAAGGAACAATCTAATGCATTTGGAGCTTACTAGGATGCTTGTAATACTTGTTGTCATAGATCAGTACTTGGTCACCCACAGAAAAAGATTTCTTTTTTATGTGCTAATCATACCAAGCCTTCTGATATTCCTTCTCAATAGTTTGATGAAAATAAGCAAGACATTGGAAGTCATCCAGCTACAATAATTCATGCACTCATTCACGAATGGACCCATCTTCCAAGATTCAAGTTACATGAGCAATACAAATATTAGGAAAAAAACTGAGGAAGAACAACAACTTCCTTCCCATAAACCACTTCAAAAGGAGTATACTAATGCCCTCAGGGTGAAGCTACAGGAGTTACAAGTACGGCCACCTTAGGTGGGTACCCTTTCTACCCACCTCACAACAGGATCCTCAACAGTAGAGCGGATGTTGAACACACGGATGGAAAACACAATAGTGTTACCGAAAGGTGCCCTAGTAGCAGCGAATGAGACCGAAAGATTTGCGATTAACATGATCAAAGGCCTTGGCCTTAACTTGCTTCCCTTTTGCGAGAGACATTGTATCTGCTATAGGATGGGATAACAGCAAAGATGCACTCTAGGGAGAGTTGCGTGATCCAAGTTCTCAACAAACAAAATATAAACATGGAACAACTCAGTCTACAGCCTGACGAATTGGTGTCACAGAGCCAACAGTTGGTGTAGGTGATAGATGATGCTTGTCGACGCGTCCCAGAGCTGGCCATCCTAGAAGATCTACCAGAAGAGGTGCGGATCCAGAAGTTGGCAACGAGAGTCTGCAAGGCTAGAGAAGCAATGACCAAGGTTCTGCTGGAGCTAAATCTTCAGATCGTCGAGCTGTGAAAAGGCACAACCTTCCGCTCTCCTGGAGGTCTAGAACAATGCACTAGAACTATCACAATAGGATTGGAAGAAATTGGAGATGCAGTGCAAGACTGTACCACTTTTTTGGAGCAAGCACTTGAGGTCCTCACAACTTTGCAAGAGGACCCCAACATCCAGCACCTGGAGACTGAGGTGTGAGAACTTCATAAGAAATATGACAATTTCATAGGAACTGTACAGACAATAGTCCTCACTCAGTGGCTTGCGAGGATGTAGCAAGCGAAGGCACTTAAGGAGTAGGTGGACACAGCTCGACATAAGGAGGTAGTTCTCAAAGTGCGCGTCCAGCCATGGATCGACGAGGCTTTCACAATCACGAAAAAACATTGAAGGAAATCTCATGCACATACAGGGGATGCAAATGTTAATGTAGAGAAGTGCCCCAGACACAGAGGTCTCAGAACAAAGGATGCAACATATTCAGTAAGCAGTGGCGTAGTGCATTGCTGACATCGACACAATTCGAGGACAGTTGGAGGAACTTCGTGTCAAGATTGTCATGCCGATAGAGTGACTCGAGGGTGAGTCATGATGTTTTTTTTGGGGGCTTGTTGGGCATGGAGTCCCCCCAAGGCATGTTTTAGGGCTCAAAGCCCATGTTTTGACCAAATAATGTTGTAAAGCCCACAAATTGTAGGCGCGAAAGTATGTTAGAGTCATAGGGTTGTATGCCCTAGTTTGTAATGTAATGTCGGCCTACACATGGTCCGCGAACCATGGGATTGTATAAATAAATTGAGGCTCTAAGTGTAAAAGTAGCGAACTAATATATGGAAAAGTAGAAGCGAAGAGCAAGAGTCTAAGTGTCTAAGTGTGTTTTGGGTCGTAGAGTAGGAGAAGGCTCCACACCAGAGTGTGTAGAGGCATACTAGTCCGCATCTGAGTACGTGGACCCCTGCAGCTGAGTGCATAGGGTAAAGTCGAGTCTGTAACTGAAGAAGAGAATAATAAAGAAAAAATTTATCCAAATTTTGTGCATCTGTTCTTGAGTTATTACTTTTTTTATATCAATTGCAAATATATTGTTTATTTACTGCACACACTTGTATGAATGATTTATATTTCTAAATATAATTCACACATGCAAGTAAGCTAGGTTAATCAACTAATGGTGGAATACTAATAAGGAATTGGGTAATAACAGCGTTCGGCCCTTGAGTAGGGTTTTGCGAAGGCATCATCTCAGGCTATGAGGTATGGGTAAATGTGCATAGTGACGTGCACACAGGGTCGAACCGCGGACCACTTGAACTCATCAGACATCTCCAGGGTGTGGAAACCTAGTTCTAGCACCCTCCCATACTACTTCAGGTGAGACTTCAGTTCACGCTCTGTGAACTGTTTCCGAAAGGGCCAATAGTACTGGGATTTGTTTTGCTAAATCACCTCTGAACCTAGGTCAAGCCCCAACAAGTCAACAACAAATTTGCAGAAAAGATGAAAAACATGAAAACTACTAACTTATCAAAATACTTATTGAGGATACTACCATAACTCCTATTGACTACTCTTGCAAGGAGAGGACACATTATTTTGAAGTCATAACAAAAAAATAGGGATTCAGGTGAGCGCAATTCACCCACCCAAAAAAGAGCATACCATCAAGTTGACCAAGTCGAACAACACGAGAATCTTTGATTTACACAACATAAAAAGGAACAATCTAATGCATTTGGAGCTCACTAGGATGCTTGTAATAATTGTTGTCATAGATAAGTACTTGGTCACCCACAGAAAAATATTTCTTTTTTATGTGCTAATCATACCAAGCCTTCTGACATTCCTTCTCAATAGTTTGATGAAAATAAGAAAGACATTGGAAGTCATCCAGCTACAATAATTCATGCACTCATTCATGAATGGACCCATCTTCCAATATTTGAGTTACATGAGCAATACAAATATTAGGAATAATAAACTGAGCAAGAACAACAACTTCCTTCCCATAAACCACTTCAAAAGGAGTATACTAATGCCCTCAGGGTGCAGCTACAGGAGTTATAGGTGTGGCCACCTTAGGTGGGTACCCTTTCAACCCACCTCGCAACAGGATCCTCAACAACAGAGCAGATGCTGCACACATGGATGGAAAACACAATAGTGTTACCGAAAGGTGCCCTAGTAGCAGCGAATGAGATTGAAAGATTTGCGGTTAACATGATCAAAGGCCTTGGCCTTAACTTGGCTACCCTTTTGCGAGAGACATTGTATCTGCTATAGGATGGGATAACAGCAAAGATGCACTCTAGGGAGAGTTGCTTGATCCAAGTTCTCAGCGAACAAAATATAAACATGGAAGAACTTAGTCTACAGCCTGACAAATTGGTGTCGCAGAGCCAACAGTTGGTGTAGGTGATAGATGATGCTTGCCGATGCATCCCTGAGCTGGCTATCCTAGAAGATCTACCAAAAGAGGTGCGGATCCACAAGTTGGCAACGAGAGTCCGCAAGGCTAGAGAAGCAATGACCAAGGTTCTACTGGAGCTAAATCTTCATATCGCCGAGCTACGAAAAGGCACAACCTTCCACTCTCCCGGAGGTCCTAGAACAATGCTCTAGAACTATCACAACAGGATTGGAAGAAATTGGAGATGCAGTGCAAGACTGTACCACTTTTTTGGAGCAAGCACTTGAGGTCCTCATAACGTTGCAAGAGGACCCCAACATCCAGCACCTGGAGACTGAGGTGCGAGAACTTCAGAAGCAATATGACAGTGTCAGAGGAACTGCACAGATAGTAGTCCTCACTCAGCGGCTTGCGAGGATGTAGCAAAAGAACGCACTGAAGGAGTAGGTGGACATAGCTCGACATAAGGAGGTAGTTCTCAAAGTGCGCATCCAGCCATGGATCGACAAGGCTTTCACTATCACGAAAAAACATTGAAGGAAATCTCGTGCACATACAGGAGATGCACATGTTAATGTAGAGAAGTTCCCTAGACACAGAGGTCTCAGAACAGAGGATGCAATAGATTCAGTAAGTAGTGGTGCAGTGCGTTGCTGACATCGGCACAATTTGAGGACAGTTGGAGGAACTTCGTGCCAAGATTGTCACACCGACAGAGTGACTCGAGGGTGAGTCATGATGTTTGTGTTGGAGGCTTTTTGGGCATGGAAGGCCCCCAAGGCATGTTTTAGGGCTCAAAGCCCATGTTTTGACCAAATAACGTTGTAAAGCCCACGTGAATTGTAGGCACGGAAGTATGTTAGAGTCATAGGGTTGTATGCCCTAGTTTGTAATGTAATGTCGGCCTACACATGGTTTGCAGACCATGGGATTGTATAAATAAAGTGAGGCTCTAAGTGTAAAAGTAGCGAACTAATATATGGAAAAGTAGAAGTGAAGAGCAAGAGTCTAAGTGTCTAAGTGTGTTTTGGGTCGTAGAGTAGGAGAAGGCTCTACAGCGGAGTGTGTAGAGGCATAGTAGTCTGCATCTGAGTACGTGGACCCCTGTAGTTGAGTGCATAGGGAAAAGTCGAGTCTGTAACTAAAGAAGAGAATAATAAAGAAAAAATTTAACCAAATTTTGTGCATCTGTTCTTGAGTTATTACTTTTTTGATATCAATTACAAATATATTGTTTATTTACTGCACACACTTGTATGAATGATTTATATCTCTAAATATAATTCACACATGCAAGTAAGCTAATTTAATCAACTAATGGTGGAATACTAATAAGGACTTGGGTAATAACAGCGTTCGGCCCTTAAGTAGGGTTGTGCGAAGGCAGAATCTCAGGCTGTGAGGTATGGGTAAGTGTGCATAGTGACGTGCGCACAGGGTCGAACCGCGGACCACTTGAACTCATCAGACATCTCCAGGGTGTGGAAACCTGGTTCTAGCACCCTCCCATACTACTTCGGGTGAGACCTCAGTTCACGTTCTATGAACTGTTGCCGAAAGGGCCAATAGTACTGGGATTTGTTTTGCTAAATCACCTCTGAACCTAGGTCAGGCCCCAACAAGCCAACAACAAATTTGTAGAAAAGATGAAAAACATGAAAAATACTAACTTATCAAAATACTTATTGAGGCTACTACCATAACTCTTATTGACTACGCTTGCAAGTAGAGGACACATTATTTTGAAGTCATAACAGAAAAATAGGGATTCAAGTGAGCACAATTCACCCATCTAGAAAAAAACATACCATCAAGTTGACCAAGTCGAACAACACGAGAATCTTTTATTTACGCAACATAAAAAGGAACAATCTAATGCATTTGGAGCTTACTAGGATGCTTGTAATACTTGTTGTCATAGATCAGTACTTGGTCACCCACAGAAAAAGATTTCTTTTTTATGTGCTAATCATACCAAGCCTTTTGACATTCCTTCTCAATAGTTTGATGAAAATAAGCAAGACATTGGAACTCATCCAGCTACAATAATTCATGCACTCGTTCACGAATGGACCCATCTTCCAAGATTCGAGTTACATGAGAAATACAAATATTAGGAACAATAAACTTAGTAAGAACAACAACTTTCTTCCCATAAACCAGTTCAAAAGGAGTATACTAATGCAACTCGTTGATTGTAGTTCTATAGACCCACAAAGTATAAGGAACTTGTTCATCCCAATCATCTTAGTTTGCAGAACAAATATTTGTAAGCCCTTTCTCCAAATTTTTATTAAAATCTTTGACAGTCCCATTGGCTTACGAATGATAAGGAGTATTCTAATGGTGTTTTATCATTAAATTATGCGTTAGACCTTGAACATTTTAATTAATAAAATGGGAAACTTGGTCACTTGTAAGACTTTGTGGACAACCAAATCTGGTAATAATGATTTCAAAGATAATTCAAGCAGTCATAGCAGCAGTGCAATCTTTAACCAGAGCAACTTCCACCCAACGAGTCAAATAATCTTTTGTGGTAATTTCATCACGATGTGAAGGTCAGCTAACCCATTGACAGACATCGTAAGTCTTAACGTATTCTTTTGCATCGTTAAAGAGATTTGGCCACCAAAATACCATCTTGCAAGACCTTTCGAGAAGTAGTTATCCCCCCAACATGATCTCCAACAATTCCAACATGAAATTCCCATAATACACCTCTACGTTCATAATCAAGGATACAACGGAAAAAAACTTGATCAAGCCCCATCTTATATAGTTGTCTCACAGTAAGTTGATAGTTCGCTTCTCTGACCATCAAATGTTTCTTTTGCATAGTAGTATAATCAGAAGGGAATTGAATTGCAGAAAGAAAAGTGGCAATATCTTCCAAGTAATAAAGGACAACTTCAATATGAAACAAATTAGCATCTGACAATTGATCATCAATTGACCCCCCTGATTCTTTTGACTCTAACCTGGACAAATGTTCTGGCCTCAAATTATATCTTCCTGGCTTGATAATCACCTCAAAAGTAACCTCCTGAAATAACAATAACCACTGACAAATTCTTCCCTCAAGCATATGTTTATTAATTAAATATTTCAACAAGGAGTGATCTATGAAAGACTTTAATGGATCTCCCAATAAATAATGTTGGAATTTTTTGAGAGAATAAAGCATAGCTAAAGCTTCTCATTTTGTAGTAGTATAATTCTTTTTTGCATTGGAAATTTCCATGCTGGAAAAATAGATAGGATGATCCAAGTTCCCTTCACCTAGTTGCATTAGTATAGCTCCTAGGGAAATTCTGGATGCATCAACATGGACATGGAATTACTTATTCTAGTCAAGGAAAACTAGGATAGGTGCACTTACGAGATTATCCTTCAGAATATCAAATGTAGCATCACATTCAAGAATCCACACAAAGCATTCAGATTTCTTCAAGATCTTCTCAAGTGGTGCTGTGATTGAGGCATAATTTCTTATAAACCTAAGGTAATAACCAACATATCCCAAAGTTGACTGCAACTATCTAATAGAAGTGGGTGACGACATATTCAGTATTACCACAACCTTAGAAGGGTCCACACATACTCCCTCCTTGCATACAATATGCCCCAATAAAGTTCCAAAAGGCACAACAAAAATACATTTCTTCAAGTTTAGAGATATTTTGAAGTTGTCTACACCTATCAAACATAACCTTCAGCAAGCTATGGTGATTCTTTACAAAACTATAAACAGTCGAATCATCCATATAAACTTCCAGAAACTTATGTATAAATTCATGGAAAGTATCAATAATAATGCTCAAAAAAACAGTTAGGACACTCTTCAACCCAAATGGCACAAAATTATACGCATAGGATCCCCATTTGATAGTGAAGGTGGTCTTGTTCTTATCTTCTTCTACAATGCAAACTTGATGATACCCCAAGAAACCATCTGTAAAAGAATAGGCTTCATTACCCCCAACATTATCCAAAACTTCATCACTAAAGGGATTTGGAAATGGGTCATGCACACATGCATTATTGGGACTGCAGTAGTCAACACATACTTAAATTTCCTTTGAATCCTTCTTATCCTGGATGACAATGGGGCTTATCCGCTCAACTTAATTAACCAAAAATATAAGGCCAGTGGCTAGAATTTTGTCAATTTCCTTCTTTACTTTCTCTTTGACTTGTGGATTTATTTTGTATGGTTGATGTTTGATGGGCTTCGCATCTAGCTCCAATTCTATATTTATCTCTCCTATATCTCTTTTTATCACCTTTAATTTTGAGACAGATAAGGGAAACAAATCCTAATACTCTTTAAGTAAGTCAAATATTTCTCAAGTGGTCTGGTCATCCCAATAATCCCAAATAGAAGCAAGCTTCGGTTTATCTTCAGCATCAATTTTCACCTTCTTCAAATTGAGTTGTTGCAGATTTGGAGCATCATGTATAGGATCATATTTTATTTTCCATTCTCCTTCAAACTCTTTAAAGGACAAACGTCGTAGCTCCTCTAGGTCATCATCTGTATCTTTATTCACTTTACTACAAACAATAGCTTCATGAAACCCTAAGTCATATTGGTGTGAAATTTCGCTATACCTATTGCATTCTACTAAAATATCCCCACCTAAAAACAATACTCCTCTAATAGCTTGAAGAGCTTGCATTATATTTTCATCAATATCATAGAATTAAAATTGTCTGCAAAACTGGGCAGACAACACCTCACAACTTTTCATTTGGTGTTTCAACTCCTCCTGCAAATACCAAACTTGTAAAATGATTCCCAAGGAATGGATAAATAGATGCGACCACATTTCAACTATTAGGCCATCATCCTACCATACAGAACAACAATGTGCAACATCTTCTTGTAGGAAAGTACAACCATTATAAGTAGGGATTTTGCTTACGAGCTCATTTGGAGGAATAAACTGATAAGTCAAAACAACCTTAGTTGTGCTCCAATCTTGAAGATGATCTCGATGGGTTCCCCACAATCTTACAGGGGCTACTTGTAGAGCAACATTCATTAGAGGAATTTTTTTGCTTTCCTCTATACAAGAATCATTTTCTTTAATAAAATTGACAGTAGAATTAGTACCACTGAAAATAGGATGCTCTCATACCTCAGTACTAATCCAGCGGGCACATCGAATAGTGGCACAATGTCAAGAATGAAGCTCATGAGCACCTTGTTTCCAATATTCCATTGCAGCCTTGGAGCCAACTTCGATACTTTAAATACTCTGCCAACTAATAGATCCAGTTATTGTGGGACTAACATAATCTTCTCGCCTCCCAACAGTTAGTTGATATAGTTTATCCAACGTGTTAGGTGATTCAACATTGTCCATTGGTTCAGTAAATATCGGGCCTTAATAAGGATCAAGGGGTAATATAATGTGCATTCCATCCACCTCAAAATTCATAATTTCCAGCTTCAAATCAATGACATCATAATTCTTGAAGGCCTAGTCAATGCCCAACAAGGTTGGATATGGATATTTATCCCCGATAATATCAATAACTTCAAAATCTGCATAATTTTTGACACCATTTATGTCAACCTCAAAATCCTCTAGTTTGCCAATAGGAAGAATGCAATATTGATTTTCCATCCACAACTGAATAGGGGAAAAGACCAACATGGGTTTTTCGAGAGTTTTCCATGTTTTTCTTGGAAAAATATTAACATCTGAGCCCAAATCCAATGTAGAATATTTAAGTTGAAAACTTGCAATATGAAAATTTACCTGAAAATCCATTTCAGTTTGCTTCTTGCTCCGTTGTACCTATATGGAATGTCACTCAGGTAAATTTGCAGAAATTGGTTCTTCAGAAAACACATCATCCTTAACAATAGTCTTTAATCTTTTCTGCAATTGACCCATGAGTTGTTCATCATTCATAATTTGTAGAAATAACTTAAACCAATTCATTATTGGTTAAAGGTTCTGTAGAATTTTTCTCCTCACAGCCCTTTACTTGTTCTTGTTGTTCACAACGAGATCCTTGTGAAGAAATCAATTGTCAAAAAAGTTTGGTTGCGTCCCTATAGTACTCCTTGTGTTGATTTGAATGACAAGACTTCTTGTGATATGTAGGTCTTATAATCGCTTGTTGATCAGGAATTCCCCTATCAGCTCCAGTCTTCTTTCCTCCCCTTGTAACAACATTGATATTAGGTTGCATTGTAGGACTAGGATCATGACTCCTCCTTGTTTTTTGTCCCCTCTGTCCCATTTCCTTCTTCCTCTCTGTTTTTCCTATCTTCTTCTTCTTGTAAAACTTCATCATCTCTATCGGTTTCCTCCTTAATTTCCTCCTATGTTTCTTCATCATCCTCCTTCTATTCTCCCTCTTCTTCTTCATCTTCATCATGTTCCTCTGTGTCTGCTCTTTCCATATCCATCTCATCCACATCTCCTTCTGTCTCTTCCTCTTCCTGTTTTACTTCCTCTTTACTGATAGTAGGACTAACATCATAAGTGAGAGCTTTGATTTCATCCTCTACTGGCATGTCTCTTAAAACTAACCATGTTATAGGAATTCTAAGGTTTTGGAGGGCATCTTCTATGAGGATACTAATTAACCCATGGTGAGCTAATTGTTGGGAATTCCCCTCCTTCACTTTGATGCTTGAGTCTATGAGTGATTGAAGTAAGAAATATGGTACGCTGAGCCTTTGGTGAGGGGGTGTTTCTGCTCCAAATATTAATTCTTTAAGGATCCTGAAATGATAGCCATAGACAACACTATACCTACCCTCACATGAGATGTATTTGATTAGTTGGTAGCCTAACTCACTCCATGGATATGGAAAACTTTCTCTCCTTACTCGATTTTTTTCCTCAGTGGGTTCCTCGCCTTCTAAAAATAATTTTCCTTTGGGAACATGGCTATCTCCTTTGTCTTCTTTTCTCCATGGTATTCCTAGGGGAAGTGTGGTGACTCTACTGATGAGCTCAGGGGTGAGATCTATAGTGAGGCCCCTTATTACAACAGTGGCATGGATTCTAGTGTGTGGAGTGAGGGAGAGAGAAAATTCTTGAGCCACCTCATCATCATACCCTCTGAATTTTTCAAAAAACCCCATCCAATTATGTCTTGTGAAGATTTCAAGCACTTGGGGGTGTTGTTGGATTCTCACAGTGTTTGTGGGCTCTCTCCTATTAAACCCTCCTATTATCTTGTTGGTGAAGCTTGAGGAGAAAATGAGAGGGTTGACACAATTTTTCAAATGCAGGAGAAAAACAGAGATGACTGTGTATTTAATTCCCTTCACACAGTTGCTAAATTCACTCGAATTTATAGTATCCTTGGTTCATTTACTTGCAAAGGGGAATGTAATTTCAGAGCCTACATCTCTATATTTTTTATAGTGGCCAACTCCTGTGATATTCCTTCTAACTCTTATATTCCAATCCTGTAGACATTCTTTGTGTATCCTGTAGGAATTCATGTGCATGCTCCTGTAGGAATTCCTATGCAGTGAACGATGGATCTTTGCTTCCAGTGGGTTGCTTGGGTTATGAGAGCGACTTGAGTGAGGGAGTTTCAAGGAGGTGAAATGCATGGAAATGATGTTTTATTTCCTCTTATGGTGATTCAGGGTGAGGTGGTGTGCTAGAAACAAAGGTACTTTACCATTTTTGGACAATTGGTCGTTAGTACCACCTCATCATTTCCCACTCCTCGTAATCAACTCCCACCTTGTAGATCCATAGTTTAATTGATTTTTTTTCCTACTCCTCCTCTATCTTTGAGTTTACTACAGCCATGTGTGAGAGGACACCCGATTGTGCATGTGTTGATTGAACGAAGGTGGAAAAGTTAAATGGACACCTTTTCACTTATAAACCAACTATCTCGCAACCCTTACAATTTTTTACTACATGATGCATTGAGAGACCGAATAGGATACTTACCTATGATTTCAATGCTATGCTGCAGTTGTCGAAGCCCAGAGATGCTGATGTGTATATTTGCTGCATGCAATTCTTCTTCCTCCTCTTGTTGTCTGATAATGGATTCTTTGTTTTTGCAAGTACCTATGGTTGAAGATATGATGCTGCTACTTTGGAGCTCCTGGATCATCATGGTGAAGACTTGTTTCTGGTGTGATTGGTATTATGTGGGATAGGCTGCTACAAGATTTCCTACAGGATGTCCTATAGTTGCTTCTCCCTCAGAATTATTTAATCATTTTGCTTGTTGGGGTTGTGAGGATGGTGACATGGATGGAAAGAAGGTGGGAGTGTGGAGAGCAAAGAATACTTAGGTGATGCTCTTTACTCCTCTTTGTTCCCTCTTTTTTTTTTTTTTTTTTGAAGACTGGATAGAAACTCTTGAAACTGATTTTTTTTTTTTTAATGGTGAGTGCAGGGATGATGATGGTGGGCAAGGTGAGGTGTAAGATCATAAAGAGGGTGAATTTTAGGGACCTAACAAGTCCATAATTTTCCTTTGGATTGCTTCCTATAGGATTTCTGGGTCACTGTAATTCCTACAGGATCATCCTGTAGGTTTTCATGGGATCTTGTAGGAATATAGGGGGTTTTCAGGGGATCTTGTAGGAATACAGGGGATCTTGTAGAGAAAAAAATATTTGTATAAACTAAAGCAATGGAGTGGAAAAATGACAAAAATGATGGAGGGATGCATGGTAATGAGTGAAAAAAATAAATATGTGAGTGGCAGGGGTCTCCTTGGGATACTCTTTTGCTCCTTTACTATCCTTCTTGCCCACCTGCAAATGGAAATTTCATGATTAATTTTTTTATTTTTTATTTTTGAAGACTGGATAGAAACTCTTGAAATTGATTTTTTTTAATGGTCAGTGTAGGGATGATGATGGTGGACAAGGTGAGGTGCTATATCATGAAGAGGGTAAATTTTAGGGACTAAGAAGTCCATCATTTGCCTTCGGATTGCTTCCTATAGGATTTCTGGGTCACTGTAATTCCTACAAGATCATCCTGTAGGTTTTTAGGGGATCTTGTAGGAATATAGGGGATCCTATAGAAAACACAGTCTTTGTATAAATTGAAGCAATGGAGTGGAAAAATAAAAAAAATGATGGAGGGATGCATGGTAATCAGTGAAAAAAATAAATATGTGAGTGGCAGGGGTCTCCTTGGGATTCTTCTTTGCTTCTTGAACATCCTTCTTACCCACCTACAAATGGAAATTTCATGATTAATTATTATTATTATTATTTTTAAAACAACTAGGCTGCCTCAGAGAGGTTTTCACCCTAGCTTTTTTCCCTAGGCACCTCAAGAAAGGTTTTCACCCAGGGATATTCTTATTCTCTTTTTCTTTTTCTTTTTTCCTCTTTTTTTTTTTATTTTCTTTTTTTGTCATCACTGAGCCGCCTCAAGATATTTTCAACCCAATGACGAGACTCAGGCACCTCATGGAGATTTTCACCTGAGTCCTTATTCTGTTTTCTTTTTCTCAATGATTTGATGAGGGAGGAGTTGGAATTTGATCCACTATCATCACTATTTTATTGATATCATTAATGAAATCTTGTTTTGATAAAGGTCTCTTTTAAATTTTCAATCAGTGTCCATTAACAAGCAAAGGAATGGATTCTTCATCTATGGTTCTAATTTGTATTGAACCATTATCATGGCATATTTCCACAACATAAGGTTTGATCCATCTTGTCCTTAACTTGCCCTTGAAGTCTTTATACCTAGAATCATATAACAATTCCCAATCGCCTTCCCGAAATTGCTTCTCCTTGATATTTCTATCATGCCATATCTTCCTCTGAAGTTGAACTACCTCTGTATGTACGAGGGTCTGCATTCAGAATTCATCCAAACCATTCAATTGGAACAATCTCTCTTTCTGTGAACTGTTGAGATCCAAAACTAGTTGGGCTACCATCCTTAATGTGTTATATTCAAATTCAATCGACAACAAGCCCTTTTTCCCATAGACCAGCTCATAGGGTGTGAATCCAGTGGTGGTCTTCCATGTGGTATTATAGGCCCAGGTGGCCTCAACTATTCTTTATGCCCAATCCTTCCTGTTTTTGCTCACGACCTTGGTTAAGATGCCCTCAAGTGCTCTATTGGTCACCTCCACTTGCCCATTAGCTTGTGGATGATAAGGAGTGGAGGTCCTATGCTTGATCTTGTGATGGTTAAGCAAGTCTTCAATCATGTTGGAGGTAAACTGCTTACCTTGGCCTGTGACCAGCTCTCTAGGGTATCCAAATTTGTAGAATGCATTCTCCCTTAGGAACTCATCCACCTTCTCTTATGTTGCTATCTTAATTGCCTTGGTTTCAGCCCACTTAGTCAAATAATCAGTGCACACAATAATGTACTATTTTTTCTTTGAAGGAGGGTCAATAGGCCTAATGAAGTCCATGCCCCACTTGTCAAATGGCTCGAAAGTCACTTGAGGGTGCAGAGGCATTTCATCTCTTGCAATAGGCCTTCCCATCCTCTGGCACCGATCACATTGACTAGTGTATTTTTTCAAATCCTGATGAAGAGTGGGCGAATAATAGCCTGCTTGTAACACTTTGAATGTTTTCTTGTTAGTTGCACAGTGACCTCCACAAGGCCCATCATGATAGGTCAAAAGGATGTCAAAGACTTCCTCCTCCCTAACACACCTTCCCAAGATTTGATCTAGGCCAAGTTTGAAAAGATTGCCCCCAATCCAAGTGAAGGGGGAAATTTTCTTGACTATCTTGCTCTTTTCTTTGGAGGACAAGTTTGGTGGGAACTATGTTGATACCAAATAGTTTGCTATATCAACAAACAATGGAGAGAGAACAGAAATAGAAAATAAGTGCTCATCTAATAATTGGTCATCCACCATTCTTTCTTCACATGCAGGCAAATTTACCCTAGACAAAAAGTCTCCAACAACATTTTCCTTGTTAGGCTTATCAAAAATAGTTAGATCAAATTGTTGTAATAAAAGTAACCATCTTAGAATTCGAGCATTCACATCTGGTTGGTTCATTAAATATTTGATTGCAGCATTATTAGTATGCACAAATGTTTGATAGCATGTAATATAATGCCTGAATTTGTTTAATGAATGCACAACAGCCAAGAGTTCCTTTTTGGTCACTGTATAATTTAGTTCAGCCTTTGATAAGTTCTTACCGATAAAATACATAGCATAAGGCATTTTTTCATCTATCTGACCTAGGGATGCTCCTATGGCTTTGTGTGAGGCATTAGCATGAATATGAAAGGGGAGGGCCCAGTTTGGGCCTAGGAGAATTTGAGCAGTGGTTAACTTATCCTTTAGGATGTCCAAGGCATATTGACGAATTTTTGACCATATAAACTCAGAATCTTTGGCCAACAAACCAATAAAGGAGAAGTAAACTTGTTGAAGTCCTTTATGAACCTTCGGTAGTATCCAGTTAACCCTAGAAAACTTTTGACATCTCTCTGCTTTTGAGGAGGTGGGACCCTTTGGATGATAGTTATTTTGTTTGGGTCCACCTATAGTCCTTGCTAAGATATTGAATGACCTAGCACAGTTCTTACAGTCATTAAGAATTCACATTTTACAAGACTGAGAGACAGGTTCATTTCAATGCATTTGTGCAATACTTTTCCTAGGTTAGATAGGGCTTCTTGAAAATCACAACCATAAGGTGTAAAATCATCCATATAAATCTCCACCGCATCATGGAATAATTCAGTAAAAATACTCAAGACTGCTCTTTGGAAAGTGGCAAGAGCATTGCATAGGCCAAAAGGAAGGACCCTATAGGCAAAATTGCCCAAGAATAGGTGAATGTGGTCTTATCCTAGTCTTCTAGGAAGATCTAGATTGGGTTGTACCCACTGAATCCATCTAGGAAAGAGAAAAACCTTTTTCCTGTTAGGCCATCTAGCACTTGGTCAATGAAGGGTAGAGGAAAATGATCCTTCTTTATGGCCTTGTTCAACTCCCTGTAATCGACACAAATTCTCCACCTACCATTTTTCTTGGGAACTAACACCAAAGGAGAGACCCACTCATTGTCGAGATAGGGTAAATGAATCCTACATCTAGCAGTTTTTGCAATTCTTCTTTGAATATATCTTTAAGAGTTGGATTCATCCTCCTTTGTGGTTTTCGGATCAGCTTGCAACCTTCTTTGATGTATATGTGGTGATTACACACTGAGGGGTGTACTCCCTTCATTTCCTTGTAACTCCAAGCGAAGGCTTCTAGATTTTCCTTTAAGATGTTGCATAGCTTCTCCTCTTTGAGAGAAGAAAGAGATGGATTAATTTTCAAGGTTCTCTCTGGCCAAATTCTATGGTTTTGACAGGGATTGGGTTGGAATCGGCCAATCATAAGTCAATTGGATGATTATTCTGGGTTTCCTTTGTTGCTTCTTCTAAAGGTAATGAACTAGGAGTTGGACTTTGGAGTAGGTGTTCAATCAAGTCATCCTCATCTTGCTATCTTCCTCCCATGGTTGCTTCCAAAGCATAAAGTTGGGCAGAATAAACTTCATCTTCTTCCTCCTCCTCCAACCGTAAAGGTAACTCATGCTTTAGAGAAGGTTAAGTAGGAGGGTATAGGACTAACTGCTTGGACATATAACCATTCTTGATGGTCATATTCTCGGCTCTATAGCTGATGTAAGCATCGGAAGTGGCCAACCATTACCTCCCAAGGATGAGAGGGTAACAAGTAAGCTTAGCCTTAGGTTGGAGAACTAGGAAATCTGCAGGGTACTCCCAGGATTCAATGGCGACCATCACATCTTCCACAATTCCCTCAGGGGTTACTGTGGAATGATCTGCAAGTTGCAGAATCGTTGTGGTCTTCCTCAATGAACCTTGGAGGTTGAGCTTGAGCATGGTGTCATTGATCATCACATTAATGGATGCCCCAAGATCGATCAGATTATGTGGGACAATGGTGACATTGATGTGCACATCTACTACAGCGTTTCCAGGGTCCAAATATTTTGGACATATTACATGCCCTAGCATTAAGTTAGATAGTTGCCCAATGATATTAATGGTAGGGGCATCCCTTTTTCACCTCCCTAGATGCTTGAAGCATTTCTCCTTAATCAACTTATTGTAAATGGGAACATCTTTTATTGCCTAGAGAAGGGGGATCTTTACACATAGATTTTTCAATTCTCCCAGAAGTTCAGTCTCTTCTAGGGTAGGCTGGAGTGGTTGGGCTAATCTCTCAGGAAAGAGTGGATCTAATTTAAGGTTGCTTTCCTCTCTTTCTTCCTCAACCTCCCTAGGTGGAGGTGGAGGTTGGTTATCCGGGAGAACTCTTCCAGATCTCAGGTTAATCTCTTGGATTTCCACAGCATAAGCTGGATATGATGTCTCTCAAATGTATACTTGTTGAGCCTACATGTTGTTTTGGTTCAGATTTGGCTAGGAAGGCATATGGGGTTGCTTGGGTGGAGCAGAGTGTAGGAGATGTGGTGGCGCAGGTGAAGGAGGCAATAGAGTTGGAGCATTGTTATATTGGGGCCCCCACCCCTGGAGTGGTGTATTTCACTGAGGTTGTGGCAGAGCATAAGGTTGAAATGACTGGCTGGTTGGCTGGGAATGATACTGAGATGCATAGGACCAAGGAGGGGGTGTGGACTAGGAAGAATGAGCACGGGGTCCCAAAGAAGTTATGGTTGTGATTTGGTTGGGGTTGTAATATGCATGGGATGACCCTTACATGCCCTACTGGTATGGTCTAGGCCCATGAGGTCTCCTTTGGTTAATGTCAAAATTGCTCAGTGACCCCTTCGACATCTTGATATACAACTTTGAGTCCGGGTAAAGAAGGGAACTTGTTTGGGGAGTGGTTTTCTTCACAGGCCGAGCAAATTTCAATAGATTTTAGTGGACATTCAATCCTAGGGTGCCTCCTGGTGCATCTAGGAAAAAGATGGCCAAGGCTCTCTCTACTTCCTCGTGTTTCCTTTTGATGTTCATGGTGTCCATTTACAAGGAAAGGGTTTGCAGCAACTCACTTTTGAAATCTTCCAACATGTTTCCAATTTCACCCTTGATGGATGAGTTGGAAGATGATGTACCAGCCATAGGTTGACTACCCCTACCCTTTTTCCTGGCTGCCCTAGAATGGTTTCTAAAGGAAGTCTTGATATCTTCATAGGGTAATTGGTAGATATCTTCTCCTGCTAACAAATGTAAGGTATCGAGAAGATCTTCTCTTACTCCCCTAAGCAGGACCAACTTTAGTGACTTGGGGTCAAGTGTGCACTTGGCCCTTTTGTAACTAAGCTAGAATATTTCTTCGTAATACTCTAAGGATTCATCATTGCCTATGGTCATCCTAAAAATTTCTTCTTTAGTATCCTTTGATTGAAAGTAGTCCCAATATTTGTTGTAAAGGCCTATTGCATCTGAGCCTAAGTTGTGATGTTATCTCTAGGTAAACCCATGAACCACCGCAATGCTGCATCCTTATATCATGGTGTTCATGTGTGCTCTTTATGTGTGATTATCTGTTCTGTTTACTGCACATGATTACTGTTAATATGCTTAATAATGTTCTGATGCATTTACTGAATATTAAGCAAACTGAATTATAAGATCTCTGGGTATACGCTAGTTGCTTTAGACACAGTCGCGTGTATACGCTGGTTCACTTAATTGAAGTAGCGTATATGAATCTGAGTATGAGAAATGGAAAAAGTTTTACTGATTTGATAATACTGATTCACCCCCCCCTCTCAGTATTATTTCCAACAATTGGTATCAGAGCAGGTCCTTTGGTAGAAGCTTGATCGCTTGAAGGAGATCCGTAGAACAATGGGAAAGAAAGCACGTCAAAAGAAGGAAGTACAGCTAGAAAGGTGTGGCATAGCAGAGTACACAGACATGACAGAGGAAGCTGGAAGTGTGGAACATCAGTGTTCCAAATCTAATACGCGGATTTCATGAAGACAAATCGCGTATATACGCGAGTTAGATGCTGCAGAGTCGCGTATATGATGGTATGAAAGAAAGCAGCAGTACAGGTGTCTGATATGGTTCAGTCACTGTTTTGATAATGGCATAGCACAAGTTCAGGGGGAGCATATACTTCAAATAATGCATTGTTGGCATTATGGTTAGAAGTTCTTGGTGATGATGCTTATGATACATCCTGTTGGTTGATCAAAGGAATGGTATTGCA
>APFE030897650.1:35347-85575 GCA_000404065.3 Pinus taeda | reverse complement strand
GTTCTGGTTTGCTTTCCAAACTGACATGATTTGCATATGGTGTTGTCTAGAATTTTGATATCTGGAAGACCACGAACAGCCTGGTATTTGCATGCTTTCCTTATTTGTGAAAAGCTTAGATGCCCCAACCTCCGGTGCCATAACCAGTGTTCACCATTCTTTCTCAAATAACATTGTTGTTCTCCTTCTTCAAATATGTATAGATTATTTGGAGTTCTTCTGCCTTTGATTACTGTTCTTCCTGTATCAAGATCATGAACACTACACCCATCTGATCAGAATATTACCTCAGTTCCATTATCACACAGCTGACTGACACTCAATAGATTATGCTTCAAGCCATTAACATACAAAAAATTTCCAGCTTTGACCTTTTCTTTCAACTGAGCAATGCCTTTTCCTTTTATGGCTGCAAGGGTATCATTTCCAAAAGAAACTTTCTTTCCCTTTTCTAAAGTAGTATATGATTCAAGTTTTTCTTTATCACCTGTCATATGCTTCGAACATCCGCTATCGATGTATCATTGATTTTCCTATCCTTCTGCATATAAAGCTATCCCACATCTTTCTGGTTGCGGTTCCTTTATTCTCCATGTTTTGGCACTTGAGGTTTGTTCCTTCTGAGTTGTTTTCCAAAACCTGCTCCTACATTCAAAATCTTCATGACCAAAATTATTACATATAGAACATTCGATTTCACTTTCAAGGGCGGAAAAGTTGTTATAGGTCCTCTTCATGATTGCAGGCATACTTCTTTGTTTTTGAGCTTCTATAGTCATGATTGTCTTATAGGCAACACATTGAGCTACTTTATGACCAAAGTTATGGCAAGAAAAACATTGGCCTTTGAAGAAATTCCTGCGACTATCATCTAACCGATTGTAGTTTCTACCGCCATCCATTCTTGAAGAAAATTTGGAAGATTTTACATGTGGCTGGTTGTAGCTTTTGTTTGTCCTTAAGGTAGCATGCCCCCAATTTTCTTGATAGTCTTTGTTCATTCTTGAGGAAGACTGTCCATGATTTACTTGATGATTTCTATTGGGCCTTTGCTCACTTCTTCTTGCTGCATCAAGATAACTTTTGGAGGTGGAAGCTTGAGATGCTTCTCCATTATATCCCAAACTTGTCTTGATTAGAGGGGAATGCTGCACATTGATAATCTCATCTAGAGTTTCAAGTCCTTTAAGAAATTTAAGATTAAGGGCCTTTGTTTTCTCAATTTTGTTTGTAAGGCCAACAATTTCACATTCTAACTTCTCAAGAAATTTCTCTTTTTCATCAAGTTGAAATTGCAGAGTATCAATGATCACATTCTTTTCTTCTAAACATGTTTTGAGTCTAGAAATCTCTTCATAAAAGCCATCCACATCTATAGCATCCATGTAATCATCATCTTCAAAGGCCATTAAAAGTTTATAGTGATTACCTCGTTCATCTTCATCGCTATTTGATAGTCCATCACTATCTTCATGAGATAGCTTTTCTTGTTTTCATTCTATTTCTTGTTCCATCTAACAGGTTTCTTCCCCTTATCCTTGTGAGGACATTTGGCAGCATAGTGACCTACTCCTCCACAAGCAAAGCACTTGAAAGGTAACTTACCTCGGAATCGTCCAGCACCCTGTTGAAGATTTTTGACAAAATTGGATTCTTCTTCTTCATTGATATGTGTCTTGACTCATAGTAGTCTCCTTTGCCAGAAGCCTTGAAGGCAACTTCTCTCCTGTCTGATGGTCCTCCTTTCCTCATTTCATAAGTAGTTAGAATTCCATGCAGTTGTGACATTTTAAGGTTTTGAAGATTCTCCTTTTCTTCTATTGCAGAAACTTTGGATTCAAACCTAGGGGACAAAGATCTTAGAACTTTTTCAACCACAACAGCCTCTTTTACTTCTTCACCCAAATTGTTCATACAATTAACAATCTCATCTACACGAAGAAAATAGTTAGCCACACTTTCATCATTGTACATTCTGAGATTTTCATACTGAATTCTGAGGGTTTGAATTTTTTTCTCGTTTTACATGATCATCTCCTTCATAGCTGAGAACAATCTTGTCCCATATTTCCTTAGCGGATTTATACTGCATGACTTTGACAAATTCAGACTGTGATAGACATCCCAATAGAGTATTGACCGCCTTTGCATTCGTTTCATATTTCTTCTTCTCAGCCGGATCTGTGGGAGTCGATGATGGAAAAGTATACCCTGTATCTATGATATCCCAGACTTCAGTACCCAAAGATTGAAGATAGGCAGTAACTCTAACCTTCCAGTATACGAAGTTTGTTCCATCAAAAACCAGTGGTCTGATTGATGCTTCCCTCTCGTAGTTGCTCATGATGAAAGATATTCCTTCAAGCGATCAAGCTTCTTCAGAAGGACCTGCTCTGATACCAATTGTTGGAAATAATACTGAGAGGGGGGGCAGTGAATTAGTATTATCAAGTCAAATATTCCTTTTTCAAAAACAAATTGTATATGCTACTTCAATTAGTTAAACCCGCATATATATATGCAATTATACAGAAGGAAACCCGTGTATACAAAGCAAACATTTAATTTACTTTATCTTTCTAATGATGATTATTAAACTGTGATGCATAATGAAATAACCAGTAACCAGAGACAATAAAACAGAGTAGAAAGACAATCACACACAAGAACACAAGATATAAGGTGGAAACCCAATGTGGGTGAAAACCACCTGCTGCAATTCATCTCTATCTTTCGTTAATTAGAAACTTCTTTTACAATGTATTGGTGCAATCCTTTATCAGTACGCAGGATGCAACCTGCAGAGAGCTACAACCCTCTCTCGTTCTCCAGCTTCACCTGGAAGGGAGCTACAACCCCCTTTAGCTCTTGTACTAGCCAAGATACTAGTACATAGGTGCTGGCCTACGAAGGCTACAACCTTATCTTTCTTCCAGGGACCACGTTTCATAAATTTTCAGACTGGATCCATGAACATCAATCAATCATCAAGAATTTCTTCATCAACCAATCTCCTTTTCATCAATTAGATCTGAATCAAATAGATGCTTCTCTGACAGTTGTACCCAAAACACAGTACCAGAAACCACACACCAGAAAACAGAACCCAGAACACAACACCAATATACAGAAGTAGCTAGATCACAAGTTAGAGTATATACGCTATTTCAACAGCCTGAAACTAGTGTGCATATGCCTCTGCATATGGAACAACCTGCGAATACGCGTCTTGACTTTACTGAAACTGTGTGTATAGGCACCTTCGCTTCACTGAACCTGTGTACAAAGCTATAAAGGATAATTCACTCTTTCAGATATTCAATCACTAATTAACCCAGATTATCAGATTTATAGATCAAGCAAGCACCACATCTAGCAGATCAATATCATACAAAGATACTATCATTCAAGCTTAAAGATTATGACCCATGAATAGAACTTATCCCTTTTGCGCTAAGGTTCCTCCTTCATTCAGATCCAGATCTGCATCATAACCCAATTATCAATATACCAGCTCTAGCCCTTTATCAGATATTCAATAATAATTCAGATATTCATTTGCCACAAGATCTCCTTCCTCTTTTATAGTCTTAGGCCTTCCACAATACCATGGTCCAAAACCATAATCTTTCAATACCATGAACCCAAAAACTAGGGATCAACACATCTGACGAGACGCCATGGTCCAAAACAACAGGTTCAAATCCCAAGAACTAAACACCTTGGACCAAAAGTAAGTTCCCCAACATATACACGCTTTTGTAATATATAACCTGCATGTATACGTGTCTTCGTCTACATAAACCGGCGTATATGATTTTTTCTTGTTTCTAGGTGCCTGAACTGAGATCTGTCACCAAGATGAGTTGCCATCAAGGACAACAACTATGCCATAGCTCCAAACCTGTACTTTAATGCCAACACATTGTTTATCGTCTTTATTAATCAGTTTTTCCAAAGGCACAACAATCTGTGCATATCCTTTGATAAAATTTATGTAATATTTTGTATGTCCCAGTGTGGTGTGAAGCTACCTAACTATCTTTGGCGGAGGTAAATTCGCAATGATAAAAATCTTAGTAGGATCCACCATCAATCCTTGGTTTCAAACATTGTTTCTTAGCAATATACCAAAAGGTACACAGAATATAAACTTCTTGATATTCAGAGAAATTGGATATTGTTTGCATTTGTCGAGCATCATTCTTAAGCTTGCAACATGTTTCTTCAATAAGCCAAACACTTTCCACTCATCGAAGTATACTTCTAAGAATTTTAAATATATTCTTTGAAAGATGCAACCACTACTCTTGAAAATATGGCAAGGGAATTCTTCAATCCAAAAGGCATCATTGCATACT
Organism: Pinus taeda; assembly: GCA_000404065.3. Taxonomy (NCBI): domain Eukaryota; kingdom Viridiplantae; phylum Streptophyta; class Pinopsida; order Pinales; family Pinaceae; genus Pinus; species Pinus taeda. The sequence continues at coordinate 81,214 of APFE030897650.1, read as the reverse complement.
GATATGATCCCCATTTTGTAGCGAAGGTAGTCTTATTTCGATCTTTGGGTGCAATTATGATCTGATGGTATCCTAAAAATCCATCTGTGAATGAGTAGGCCTCTTTTCCTCCTACATTATCCAATACTTCATCTATAAACGGTGTAGGGAAGGGATCGTGCACACATGCATCATTTAATTTCCTTAAATCTACACAAATCTTGATTTCCCCTTTAGCCGTCCTTTCCTAGACCACCATAAGAGTTACCCACTTTGATTCTTCCATAGGTTCAATGACCCCTACTGTTAAAATTTTATCTAATTATTATTTCACCTTTTCCTTATATTTTGGATTCAATATGTAGGGTCTTTCTTTGACAGGCTTCCCATCAAGCATCAAAGGAATCTTCATAACACCCAAGTATCCTACTATGCCCTTCATATATGAGAAATTAGTGGGGAATGATTCTTGGTATTCATGCAAAAGATCTATCACTTTGCTGGCTATTTCTTGATCCTAGTTATATCATATTGTTGCAAACTTTGTCTCATCTTTTGACCCTATAGTCACCTTCTTTTTCCTTAATCAATTTGTCATATCAGGCATTTCTATCTCAGGTCCATTCAATTTGCGGTGGCCTTCAGATTATACTATGTCAATATTGTGAGGATCTTCATATTCTTCTATAGTGATATTATAGCATTCCAATACATTATGTAGCTGCATAGCCCAATCAGGCTACCAAGTGAGTGGAATTTCATTCTTAAAAAGCTTCTTTTTAACTATCTAAAGGGTTGAATCTATGTATGGACAATCGTCGTCAAAGCTAAATGTCATTATAAATCCATAAACCATCTCTACCCAGTTTTCAGTACCATGTCGAAGTTTTGTTTACAAGTACCAATTTTGAGGAATTGTCTCTAATGTATGGATAAACCCATGCACCCATCACTCTTGTCGAATCTCCTTCCATGTTGTCATATAGAGCCTAATGTGTTCTTTAGAATTATTTTGACCATCATATTTATCTTCCAGCTCTGCTTCTACTTGACCAAACCTTACCCATATCAACATTCAACATTCTTTCCAAGTTCCTATATTCTTCGTATGTCTACTCCACCATCTAGCAAGAGTAGCTCTTAGGGCTAGATCTAGAGCTAACAACATTTGACAGTCTAGTACCCGTTCTTCATATTGTTTAATAAAAGTGTTTATATTACCCAAACCATCATAAAACAGTAAGTCACATACCTCAGTTGTCATACGGTGATGTACTTTAGTGACTCTTGCACATCACCTTATAGACACTTCATGTAACCTATTCTACCAATTTTTCAATTCTTCTTCTAAATCTGAAGTGTAGGAATTGTATTGTTCCTAGTCTAATTTTCCATCTGAATTATGGTTAGTTCATTCCTCTTCTTTTTCTATTATCTGATAAATGTTTTTTATGTTAGTTGTGGCATACTCTTCTTTAAATGGTTCAGTATACCCTGCTCCTTATGATGGATCTAATGGAACAATGACTCTCATATTGTTTCTTTCAAATATCATTTGCCTCTTCTTTAAGTTGATTATAGACATGTTAGAAAATGCCCAATCCAATCCAAGTAATGCAAGATAGGGGTTACTATCATCTACAATGTCTATTACTTCAAAATCAGTAGTAGTGTGCACCCCTTCAATGTCTACCGTGACACCTGATAGTATTCCTAGAGGAACAATATTTTGTTGATTTTCCATCTTTAGTTGAATAGGTGACCATTGGAACTTTGGGTTACCCATCAATTCCCAAGTCTACTTCGGAAAAGAATTGGCTTCATATCCTAAATAAAAAATAACCTGATCCGTGTCATATTCTCGAATCTATGTAGTAAGACTCATTTCTTTTCTAGTCCTCTTCTTATGTCGATGTAGATTATTTACAGCATGCATATCGCTTTATGTTACTTCCTTAGAAACGTTGGAGTTTATCATTTCTTACAATCCTTTATAGCTTTATCGTTTCTTAATAACTTCATGAAAGTTCATAAAAAAGACTTCTAAATATCTGGATCCACATCTTGTGTCACAACTGATATTATATTGCAATTATTCTTCTCTATTGTCTATTCACTACAGGTCAAAGCCCCATCATCCATAAAGCTTTGCTTCGTTTCCATGAATATTTATTTTTCCTTTTGAATATCAAAGGCAAGAGATTTTTCAGCATATTTTCTTACCCATATAGCTTCAACTTCCTTTTTCCCATCTTCTTTATCATGTCCATTCGCAACTCCACTCCTTGTTACAATGCTAACGTGAGGTTCATCAGTCCTTGGTTCCGCAGTCATCATTTGGATGTTTTGTGTCATCTCCTAGTTCTTTTTTTGTTGCATTTTTTCCATAAGTATCAGACACTCTTCAATAACATGATCAAACTATTTTCAATACTTACATGTCGTGGTACGGTTCTGATAGTCTCTTGCAAAATGTCCCTCTTGGCTGCAATTATAGCAGATAATTTATCCTCGTCCCTGAAAAGCTCCACCACCTTGACCAGTACCTCAACCTCAAGCTTGATATCCACCTAGACCATTGTGTTGTGCATGTTCCTCATGTCCATGTTCTTCATGTTTCATTCTAATTGCATCAAAACATTGCTCCACCATCAATTCGTAAGCATGACAGTTATTGTCATCATGTCCCACTGATTTGCAAAACTTGCAATACAAGTTCCTTGGGGTCTATACGTACTTCTGTAAAAAATGAAAAACTTATGGGCGATGTTCACCTCTAGTTTTACATATCTCCCACCATAAGCTAGATCTGACATTCAAGGGGTTTAAAGGGTTTGATGCACCACAAGCCATGTCGGTTCCAAAAAGAGGGCATTGTTCCTTAGAATGGACTTCTCCTTTACACTTTGTACACCATACCTCAGCTTGAACTTCCTTACTTTTCTCCATATCATGTATATGTAGAGTCCAAGTTTCAAGCTGACTGTCGATCTGTTATAGACCTACACTAGTATCCCCTATGGGTGAAGCTTCTAACTTCATTGGAAGTCGTAAAGCTTTAGCTTGAGTCTCTATCTTTTGTTGTGACAAAGGTAATATTATATGTGGAAGTAAGGTAGCTATAAACCATTCCTTATTTTGTTGCGGAGGTATTTCAAAGCTCACCTGATCTAATAAGATCTTGAATCTGTGATCAAATTCCCAGATAGACTTAATGGGCCTTTGTTTGATCTTTGTCAGTTCTGTAATACATTGTGACTTGGATTTCAGATTCTTGAATTCTTTTATCAGTGTTGTTCTAATGTTTGGAAATTGTCTATTCTGATTGCTCGAATAGTTCATGTACCATGTTAGCGCTCTATCCCGAAATTTCGTAACAAGCTGTTGTTTCTTTATGTTCTCATACTGGACCTACTTCTATGTCTATACTAGTTCGTATAAGAACCATTATTTCTCTAGATCTTCTAATCCAATCCCTTTAAAGACATAGATATTAATATCATCTACCATAGTTCTACTTGGAGGGGGGAGGGGAGAGGGGTGGGGTGGGGGATTCGTAAGGGGAGGGGGATGGGGTGTACAGGGACAGGGAAAACTATAAACACCCTTATTACTACTTTATTCTAACTTCGGTGAAATTTTAGGTTGGAAGGTTGAATACTGCGGGGTTACTTCAGGACTCCCATAATGGTTTTCTTCACTTTCAGAATCACTTAACAAAGGACTGTAAATGGTTTCTATGAAAACCTTTGTATCTTGGCCACAAGCTCTCTTCCTAAAATGTTATCGATCTAGAAATCAACAACTCTTGAAATCTTGTTGTTGGTGTCCTTCAGTTGTTGTATTAATTCAAGATTCCACTCTTTAGGTTCGTCTCCCTTAAAACAATCTTTCCTTTCTGTCAATCTTGATACCCACTCATATAGTTTGACGTGAAACAAACCAAAGCATATTTCATACTAATCTTCAAATATATACCTGTCCATCCACCTTTCAGTTGATAGACAAGGGTTTCTACTTTTTTTCTCTACAAATTCTTGTTCCTTTTTCTCTACCCACTCTTGGATTTCTTTCTTCGACGAATGCCAAAACATATCCCTCAAATAGATCCCAGTCCTGGAAACAAAACCATTTGTTGGCTTAGGTGGGATGGACAGATGTTCAAAGTGTGCTACACACCAACAAAACCCTCAAACACTAGTCCTCTCGGCAACGACCTGCAAGCAAATCGTAGTCTCACCTGAAGTGATTATGGGAGGTTGCAGAACTAGGTTTTTGTAGCATGATGGATACTTCCCTGTGGAACCATTGTATTATTTTATGTTTAACACTTATCTACTACTTTGCATTCATAAAACACTTCACACTTCTACTTTAATTCGTGGAATTATAGTCATTACTTAAACATATCATAAAGATTCATAAGCTTTGCAGTACTGAAATAAAGTGCAGATAATAAGAAAATAAACACATGTAGATGCATATTTCACTGTGGTTCATCCCAATGTAGGACTACGTCCACAAGAACTATTTCTTCTAATATAGAATTTGTAAAACAAACAAATCTTGACCTGCGCGCTCAATTGCAGACTTAGGCCTCCGTACATTCAACTGTAGAGCCTTTCCTTCGCCACAAACCCAATCACATAGATTCAAACCATAAACATGGATTGGCTTTAATTATCACTTCCTTCCTTCTTTATTATTCATCCCTATATACTATTACATTGAGGGATTACATCACAACATTACCATGGACCAAATACCATGGTTTCCAAAATACAAGGGACTATGGTCCAATACCATTCAAATTTTACAATCCTATGCTTAAACAAAAATGGAGGGGATTCATTGTGAAGTCACTATATGACACAATAGGTTCGTTGTGTGGTCCTCGTTTGCTAAGCGGTCTACTTCACTTTGCGCTGCATGTTTTATCCCAAAAATTCAGCTTCCTTCCCCAAAATCTGGGCAAGTTGGGTTTTCCCCAACATAACACCCAATGAAGGAGATCCAAAATAGGGTCTTCAAATGGCCCTCCATGGGACGAGTCCTTTGATGTCATTGGTGCTTCAATGATTGATTCTCTCTCTCAATATGTGAAAACCCCAAAATAGTGTGTAGAACTCTAGTGGGAGGTCAAATGCAAGAATACGATAGTGGTGACAATGATAATGATCATGGTGAAGAATGAATTGAAAACCATCTTATTTATAACAAAGTATTGGGTTGATATCGAAAACATAAAATAGTAAAATAATATTGACCAAATCACGATCTAACCGTTATGAATAGTTTATTATATTTTTTGGAGGGGGAAAATAATTTCAAAATGGTTAAATATAGTTATTTAGAAATAATTAAGAAATAAAATGATTTATTAACTATTTCATGAGGATTAAGAATGGTGGGAAATTGAATAATGATTAAATAGTGATTTAACAATTATTCCAATAATATAATTAAGAAATAATAATAAATAGTGATTTATTTAATAATAATATTTATTTATTTTTTAATTCCTAGGTGATTTAGTCAAATGTGACAAGGAGTAATTATCAAATAATTATTTAATAATTATTCCTAGAGAAAATAAAATAAATAATGATTTATTCAATTATTCTCATGAGCTTTTTTTAATTTTAATCAGAAATAATTTAATAAAAATGATTTACTAGAGTAATTCCCATGGTGAAAGTGATTTTACTACTGTAAAATTAATCCTACATGGTGTATTTCGATCCACCTAGTTAGAAATGACTAGGTGATCATTTTTTGGTGATAACAAAACATTTCTCCCCTATCATAGTCTAGTAGAGTATACCCTAGTTGTCATCTATCTTTCCCATGCATCTGGTCAATGGGCACTATTTATGGTAACTGGCATCTCACTCAAGCTAGAGATGTAGGTGTTCTACCACTTACTTTTGAGGTTTGATTTGGGTGGATCAACAATTAATATGATAGGCATGATCCTTGCCATTTACGATAAGTGGTATCCATCCTATTATTGCTAGGAAGTGGGATATGCATGATTCTTACCTCTTAAGGTAAGTGGTATCCTTCCTATTGTTTGTGGTTTTTGTTGGCTTAGGTAGGCTAGACCTAGGTTCAAAGTGTGTTGCACACCAACAAAACCCTCAACCACTAGACCGCTCAGCAACGACCTGCAAGCAGATCACAGTCTCACCCGAAGTTATTATGGGGCTGTTGCAGAACCAAGTTTTTGCACCCTAAGGGATACCGCCTTATGACATTTTTGTATTCTTTTTATGCTTTAATTCTTATAAACACCTTCACACTTATACTTTATTCCACAAAGCTACATTTATCAATTAAGTATAACATAAACATTCACAAATTGTACAGAACTAAAATAAAGTGCGGATAATAAGAAAATGAACACTGAGAGATAGATTTTACCGTTGTTCATCCCAATGTGGGACTACGTCCACAAGAACTATTACTTATAATTTGGAATTCAATACAACAAATAGTTCTTCCATGTGCACACAACTGTAGGGTGTCTGTGCATGAAGCTACAAATGGTTTGTGCACTTAGCTGCAGACCCAGGCCTTTGCACACACAACTTTGGGGTCTCACCCTTCCTCTAAAGTACATACCACAAAAGTATCACATAAACATAGATATGTTCCAATGAAACATCATAGGATAGCTTCTATTCTTATTATTTATCCCTATATATACTATTACATGAGGGATTTACATCATTATATTACAATCGACTCGATACCATGGTTTCTAAAATGCAAGGGGTTATGGCCCAAAACCCACAACTTTTACAATACTTTAATGCTTTTTTTCAAAAAGGAAGGGGCTTCTTCATAAAGCCCCGATGCTACACAGTGCCCTTGTTTTGTGGTCTTTGTCGTGCTTCGCTGCTCTACTACACAGTTCACTTGACACTTTACAACATCCTCTCTATTGCGCTTCCATAAAACTTGGATTTCTTTCCAAAATCTACCCAAAATCTGGCCAAGTTGGGTTGCGCCCAATAGGCCCCCAACACTCACATGTGAGTTGTCCCAAGTCACTCAGTTGTTGTGCACCAAATATTTTATTTGATGCTCATGTAGGCATCATTATACTACTGAAGTATTCCTGCTACCTGGTTCTCCTCTCGGCGCACTTCTTCGAGAAGTGCCTCTGTTGTTGGTTTGATAGTCTTCTGAAGCAATTATTTCTCACTTTGCGGTAGCTCCTTGAGCCTGTCGTCTACTTCCTGTCAAGGTTGGAGGGCCTCATCCTACCACAACTAAGTCCTCTCTCTCAAAATCTATTCCTTTCTCCAAAGGTCTTCAATCTACTTTTAAAGAGCCCGTCCTTCAGTAATTCTGGCAAGCCTCTGCTTCATCTGGAGCTCCTCTTCAATCCTCTGAATGTTTGGATCCTCCTGCAGTGAGGTCCAAATCTGCATCATTTCATCTAATAGTTTTCCATAGGCCACCATTGTGTCGGAGATGCCTTTCAGTGCATTTTTTAGATCTCTTTCCCTTTGCTCACATACTTCTGGTGGTGTGATTGGATGTAGCCTCCTTTGTAGCTCAATAATATTTGCTTCATACTCGAACTTCATTTCTTCCATCTTATTCTTTGAATCCCTTATTGTGAGGCCAAGCTTCAAGACCTTCTCTATTGGTGATTCTTCCTCCCAGACTTTTACATTTGGAACTTTACTACAATTTTTTGTGATGACTTCCTCTAGCTACTCTTGTTCCTAGTGTGCTCCATACCTTTCCTTAATTAGTTGATCAAGCTCCTTCTTTAGTGAAGCTCTTTCCTTCTCCACCTGAATATTTAACAACGAAGTGTGTTGTTCGTGCTCCTACAGTTCAACTGTTATACCTTGGTGGAACTCATGCAATGTATGAGTTGGTAGTGCAATGATGTTGATATTGACATGGTCCCACCCTTTTGCTTGCTCTCTATTTTCAAATGATTCAAACTATAATACTCCAGCTGGTATCCACATAATCCTTAATCCAAACTTTGTTTCTATTCGTCACTCTGGCTGCAGTTGTTGACCCATTTGTTCCATTTGTTTGGCTATCTATGGTAGTGCCTTTAACTCTGCAGTACCTTGTTGAACATCTTCCAAGAGCGCTATGTAGAAATTATCAATCTTGTCCCATGTTTTTGTTGTTACTTCTTGGAATTTGTCTCCAATTTTGTCGATGCCCCATCATTAAGGACAAGTGGTATTGCGCCCTTAGATTTTTCCACCTTCTGCTTCTTTCTTGCGCTCATCATAGGCATTGTGGGTACCCTCTTCTTAATGATGAATAGAAATTCCTTTTATTCATCTTCATCACTGACAGGGTCCTAGGTATCCTGTTCCTTCTCCAACTCTGTCTCTTTTGCACCTTTTCCTTTGTTCTTTCCACTTAGACTCACATCTGGCACAATGTTCTTCTCTGCTCCAATGTCTTCTATAATTGGAGTCATCTACTCTGTTGAATAGTGTTGTATTGTGCTGAGAAGGTCATCTTCAGTGACCAAATATGGCAAAGGATTCCATGTCTCCATCGGATCCTTCTGAGTCTTTACATATACCCTGTAAAAGTTTGCCTTAAAATATGCTATATTGTGATACTGATCATACAAACTTGGTGACAGCCTGGGATGTTGGTTCTCCACCATGTGCAAGTCCATGTCCAAAAGCACATAGAATATCATGTTTAGTTATGCGTGGGTTGGCTCCTTGGTATATCTGAGTGAGGCATACCACACGGCTTCGCATATATCTACTTCAACAGGAGGACACTGTAAATCCTCCATCTCCTCCCATGCTAATAGTGTAATGATTAAGATAAACCATGCTTAGTGAAATGTTTTACCCTCTTCCTATACTTCCCGAAAGTCCTCCTAAAATTCCTTTCATAAATATCTGGCCCAGTTGAACTGAACCTTGTTGTTGCACTACACGGCTAAGGAAACCACGACCGCGGGGACTTCATTTTCTCTACACTTCCTCATTATCTTTACGACTAAGATGTGTGTGGTGAAGCACACCCCTTGGCCATTCATGGAGTTAATATCATAGCCTCATGACTTTTTTATTAGCCCATACTTATCCTTAATTGTTTGTGCCACTTCCCTGTCTTTATTTTTGCCAACAAACTCTTCAGCAGGGTCCTTTCGTTGGTAGGGAATCTAGTAATCCTTCTTATCGACATTTCATCAATTGGGATCCTCTTCCCTAGCTAGAGGCATCCATCATGCACTAATACAAGTAACTGTCAAACACAGGTTGTGTTAGATATGTTTCTACCAAAGTGTGGCACGTTTAACATGTTCTTCAAGCCTCATCTCTAAAATCCCTGAGCCCATCGGTGTGGCTCCAACCTTGTAACTCCACTCTCTAGATAGTATACTTGTTATAGGTACTTTCTTGGCTCAAATTGTAGATACTTAATTCAGGCATTGAAGTTCCAATCCTCCATCTTCAATTATAGAATTTTTCCCAGCAATTCTCCTTCAAATGGCACTTTTTCTAGCAGCAATGGTGTGAAAGTGTTCAATTCCTTGTCTTTAGGATATTTAACCAGTTTGGCATCTGGTTCCCTTGGTGGCATATATGGTGATAACATAGAAGGAATTTGTGTGCCCTCTATCTCCATCTGCTCTATCTTGGCTTCCTCCTCATTGTCATGGACTTGTTATGGTTCTTTCTACTGCACTAGTTTCTTCGTATTCTGCGTAGGTTTCTTATCTTGCTTGGTCTTTGTCTTCTGTTCTTTTGCTACCTTCTTTCTCAGGGATGTCCTTAGTTGTACTCCATAGGCTTCATCTGGTCTCTTTTCTTGTCTTCGTTGTTGCTATTCATCTGTGATTACTTATTTTCGCAGTGACCTCATGCACGTTGGGGCCACAGGTACACTTGATGCTATGGATTTACCAGTCTAGGCTTCACTGATACTTGCTAGCCCTTTCTCTATAAAATCACTAGCAATCTTTTCGAAACTTCTTTCATACATACAAGAACACACTTGTCTACACTCGGTCACAAATTCTCAATACTGAATTCTCGATATAGAAAAGTGTAAAATGTGGAGTGGGACATGTCTTTTATATAGAGTTTAAATTTCAAACCCCATAATTAGCTTAGATCTTGCTCATTCATTGCAGATATGGTGCTAGATCTAGCCAGTTGTGCTTAATAAATGTGTTTCTCCCGCACATTTTAATGGCAAGTTTCTTTTAACAACAACTTTTTCCTTCCAACGATAATGTTTCCATCACAATTCAACGAATCTTCTGTTGTGGCATAGAAATCCTTTCTTCATTGTGGTTCTTTGGACTTTGACATACTCCTTAATATCGTGTGGTAATCTTAATTTGGTGAAGTTCCCTTATGCAGAGTAGTTTATAGTCCAGTGCCCAATTTCAACTATAGGTGGCACTAAGACTCTTCTTCTTTTGTCCTTTAGTGTGAAGCTCCAAGGACAGAGACGTCCCTGTATACCTTCAATGTTCTACCTTTCACTCTTCCCAGAATCATCTGACCATTTGACTTCCTTAAATAACCACAAATCCTTATTTCACCCTGTGTTTTATTTTCTTCTACTACCTTAGGACTTACTCACTCTGATTCTTCCACGGGTTCAATGATTCCAACTGTTATCATTTTCTCAAGTTCTTTCTTCACTTTTTCTAAAGTTATTTCTTCAGTCTATAAGGCCTTCATTTAATTGGCTTCGCATCAAGCTTCACAGGAATCTTCATAACTCCCAAGTCACCTACTATGCCTTTCATATCTAAGAAATTAGTGGGGAATAACTCCTGATATTCATGCAAAAAAATTGTTACCTTGTTGAATGTGTCTTCACCTCAATAATCTACTAAGGTTGCAAAATTCAGCTTATCTTTTGACCCTATATTCATCTTAATTTTTTTAAATGACTTTGATATATCAGGGAATTTCTATCTCAGGTCCATTTACTTCATGACAACCTTTAGATTATGTTATGTCAATATTGCAAGGGTATTCATCTTCTTCTGCAGTGATGTTGTAGCATTCTAGTACATTATGTAGATATGAATCCTAATCAGGCTGCCAAGTGAGTGGAATTTCATTCTAAAAAATATTCCTTTTAACTATATAAAGTGTTGGGTCTATGTATTGGCATCCAGTCATCTTCAGAGCTAAATTTCAAAATAAACCCATCAACCATCTCTTCCCAGCTCACAGTACCATGTCAAATTTTTGTTTCCAAATACCTATTTTCAGGAATTGTCTCTAATTTATGAATGAACCCATGCACCCATTCTTCTCGTGGAATCTATTTCCATGTTGTTATGCAAAGTTGGATGTGCTCACTAGGATTTTTTGACCATCATATTTATCTACTAGTTCCATGTCTACCTGACCAAACCTTACCCATATCAACCTTCAGCATTCTTTCCAAGTTCTTATATTCTTATTATGTGTACCCCACCATCTAGCAGGAGTAGCTCTTAGGACTATATCCAGGGCTAATAATATTTGAAATTCTAGTACCTGTTCTTCATATTCTTCAATAAAACTATTTATATCACCGAAACCATCATAGTAAGGTAAATTACATGCCTCAAAGGTTATACAATGAAGTGATTTAATCATTCTTGCACATCATCTTGTAGACACTTCATGTAACCTGTTTTTCCAATTTTCTAATTATTTTTCCAAATTTGAAGCACATCAGAGGTTGTGCTCCCAACTAAAATTTCTGTCTACAGTAGGATTAATCCATTCATCTTCTTTCTCTGTCACTTGATAGATGTTATCTATATCAACTGCATTATAGTCTTTTTTAAAAGGTCCAATATACCTTGCTCCATCTGATGGATCTAATGGAACAATAAATCTCATATTGTTGCTTTCAAATATCATTTGCCTCTTCTTCAAGTTGATTATAGCCATGCTAGCAAATGCCCAGTCCAATCCAAGTAATGTAGGATAGGGGTTACTGTCATCCACAATTTCTATTAACTCAAAATCTATAGTAGTGTGCACCCCTTCAATGTCTACTATAATGCCTGATAATCTTCTTAGATGAACAATGTTTTGGTTATTCGTCATTCGAAGTTGAATAGGTGACCATTGTAACTTCGGTTTACCCATTAGTTCCCATGTTTTCTTCGTCATAAAATTAGCTTCAGATCCTAGACCTAAAATAACTTAGTGCATATCATATTCTCCTATTTGTGCACTAAGCCTCATTTCCTTTCTAGTTATATTTTGTTTATATAAATTATTCACCTTGCACATTTCACTCCTCGGTACTTCCTTAGATGAACAAGAGTCTATCAAGTATTGTAGTCCTTCTACAAATTTCTGATTTCGTAACAAATTCATACAAGTTCGTAAGAAATATTTTAAAATACATGGATCCATATCTTGTGTCATAGCTGTTATTATGTCATTGTTATTCTTCAGCTTCAATTGCACGCTAGATGTCGAAGCTCCTACGTCCATAAAGCTTAGCTTCACCTCCATAAATACTTATTTTTACTTTATAATATCGAACATCGATGCTTTCTCTGTAGTATTTTTAACCCATGTATCTTCAACTACCTTCTTCCTATCTTCTTTGTCACTTCCAATCACATCTCCACTCCTTGTTACAATATTAATACGAGGTTCATCTGCAGTCATCATCTTAATGTTCTAGGTATGTTGTGGATTCTTCTTTTCCTACATTTTCGCTATAAGTACCAGACATTCTTCAATGACATGGTCAAATGCTTTACAATACTTACAGGCCATAGTCAGATTCTGAAAATCTCTTGTGAAGTGACCTGCCTTTCCATAGTTATAGTCAATAATCTGACCTCATCCTCAACCAGCTCCACCTCCTCAACCTTTTCCTACATAGCTACCTCAACCACCGCGTTGTCCACTCCCTTTGTGTCTTTTTTTCTTTAGCTTGTGTTTACAGGAAAACTAGTGTCTTTTCGATTGGCTAGACCCACTAGTATTGGTAGCTTTCCTAGAAACAAACAATCGAAGAAATTTGTGATTTCCTCTATGTATGATAGATAAGAAAGAAGCAAAAGGACCAAAATGGAACTTTTGCTTGACTCCTTGCTTGATTTCTCTCCCCCTTGATAGAGCTTGCAACTCCTCTCCTACTTATCCCGCTTAGAGAATACCTGTAGAAACAAAGTACCAAAACACCATCAAAGCATCTCGATCTATTATATCATAAACAATGCAGAATCAGAAATACATTGAACATACAATGGCAATATTCATAAGTACATGATTGTATGGAGGAAAACCCAAAGAACTTTATTAAAACAAAAGGGAGAATCACAACCCAATTGTCTGATCCAGCATCATCCTCCCAGAATCAAAGCCCTCTTCACCTCATGAAAAGCAAGATCACCCCACGATACAATTTTCCTTCTCAAAGAAAAATTATTAGCACTTCCTCACAAATTAAAAAATTCCAGCCTTCAGATCTCTCAGATGATGGATCCATTTATAGATGCATGCAAGGGTGTGAGTCATCTTTGGGTTTTTGATTAGTGTCATTCCACTTGTTTTTGGTTCCACTTGGAGATTTCTTGGATCTCTTACTCATCCCTGGGCGAATTCAGAGAGGCAAGTGTCATAGGAGAAGTTTCTAGAAGATTCCATGAGCATCCACTTAGCAAACTGTCTCGGACATTTGTCCAGCCTCGCTCATCACACCCTGCAGAAGGCCTCTTTAGTATGCATCGCACCTTGGCAGTGGAGCAGTTAGTATGGTCAATTTTTTCCTAGTTCTGAGTGGTTCTTGAGGTGGAACTTTTGGGGAATGATGTAATCAGTTGACCATGATCCTTTAGGGTATGAAACAAAACTTTTAGGGGTTAAAGAGCCCTTGGTTTATCTACATATAAGATTAGGGTTGTAGTGCCCAAATATTTCTATAACAGTTTCCCCCTAAAGCATGAAGTTGTAAATATTTTGATGTCGGGTGAAATGATTTATAATGAGGATCTGAGGTATTCGAACTGGAAGGTGACCTGCATGAGATACAATGCAATAAATCATCATCATATTATTTTCATGATCTAGCTGAGGTGGGCATTCCCATGCTCAACTTTATAAATTCATTTTCATGTACATAGGATAGAGAATCATCTGCAATTGCAGACTGGTGATTCTTTATGTTTAGAGTCATCATCCCTAGCTTGGGTGATGATCTGTGCAGCTTCTGTGTACATTTCATGTCTTTATATTCCAGAACATATCACAGCTCAGATGGATGAAACTAGATCCTAGGTCTTCAAACTCATTCAATCTTCACTCGATGTATAAGTCAATCCATGTGAAACGATGTCCTGAAGTCGAACATGGAAAGACATCACCTAATTACCGCCCATAATGTAAGTTGTTAACAGACGCGAGAGGAATCACCGATAATGATAATGACCCTCAAGGTACTACAATACAATTCATGTGGTGTGAATATATGATCCAATGTCGAACACCACAAAAAATCTTTCGGTTGAAGGCCATTGATGTAAACCTGTCGCCATAAGTGAGAAACTTGCCATTGAGGCATGCAAGATTCCAAGTACTGAAAGGGTTGTTTCTAAGTCAAATTATTGATAATGAGTTGATGTCGATAAGAAGTGACCCATGGTAGGAGGGCCTTAATGTATCCCACATCTACGACAAGAAACGTAGCAAATGATTTTCTGGACGTGAAAATGATCTGTTGATACAAGGTTTAGGAATGGCGGTCATGAAAAATGGAGGGTGAAGGTATTGCAGTGGATGAGGAATTAACTGGACGGTGAATTCTCTGAATGAATTCTCTTGAACATATCGGCGACACTAAGATGGATTGGTAGCGTTAACCCCAAAATATGGATGGCATGGAGGACCAATGGTGATATGACTGGTGAATGGAATAACCCAACCCAACTCAATCAGGGTGATGGAGTGAAAGTGTCATGTTCAAGAGCGACTTGCTAACAATAAAGTTCTTCAAGTTTTTTTCCCTTTTTCCCCAGTCATTGCTAACTAGTACCTCTTTATTTTTGTCAAGCTTGAGGAGGATAACATATGCTTGTTCTATAATTTGCCCTCTAGGCAAACCTGTCACTATGTTTTAGCGAGCCTAGCGACAGTGAAACTCGTGCTTGTCTGGGTGGACAAGTTTGTCGCTATTGTTTTAATGAGTTTAACAACAAGGATAACTCGGTCCTTTTCATGTTTAGAGAGTTTGAAAAGGGATGAAAAGGAAACTACAGCAGTTCTTTTTCAGAGCATAATCCCTTAAGTCCAAAAAAGAATAAATAATACAAAAGGGATGAGTTTTCGATAACTTTAGCGAGCCGAAAAGACAAGCGCTCGAACTTTTTCATGAGATCATCCCTCAGGTTTTAAAAATATTTAAAATGTATGGGAGGGATGGCACTTCCAATCACTTTAGCGAGCTGGAGAGGCCAATAGTTCAACAATATTCTCATATTTAGTGAGTCTGAAAAGAGTTTAAAGTAGACTTATTTTTTGAGGAACGAGTGGTGTTTAGGGTAGCAACTAGTTTCGGGTAATCTTGGAACTTCTCAAAACATGGTGATGTGAAGAGGGTGGCTAATAGGACCATTCATCGTAGCTATTCCTGAAAATAGTAAACAATCAAGTGGAAGTGTATGATCGGCCAAAATAATGGAGGTGATGGCAGGAACACAACCAAGGCTCAAAAGGCTGATATTATGGCAATCACAAAGGTTATTTACCAAAGGTGGGTTCATTTTTTAACGAGCTTGAACTCTGGGGGAACATATGCTCAACGACAGGTTTATTTTTTAACGAGCAACCCTAGGGAAACATTGCTCATTGTTCCTTTTTATGTAAGCTAGGAACGACCAAACTAAAAAGCTAGAAAAAATAGAAAGCTAAGGAACTATTGAGGTTAGGTAGGATGGTTTCGTCCACAAAACAGTTCAAACACTTCCTTTGATTCATCTGCAGTGCAGACAAAGGTGAATGGTGGATCAGACCAATCACCTAACCTAAGAAGTTGAAAAAACTAAAAAGCTAAAAAATCTAAAAAGCTAAAAAAGGAAATTGGTCGTTTTTCACTTGCATAAAAAGGTTTGCATGCCCCCAGGCATCGTGAAAGGGAGAATCTCCAAGTAACCATATGGAAGTTACTACGGTTAAGCAGGATTGTTTTTGACAGTGTGTTATCACTCAGGTTGTTCCCGTTGACTCCCAAGGGAATACGGCCGAGGTAACCACAAACCAGTCTTTGGACTGCAGGTCCTAGCCTACCAACAGTCAGAGAGGGCTCTCTCTTTAGGATTTTTACTTTCTTTAAGGGGTGATTTTAGGCTAGATATGAGGCACATGGGTTTGATTTGTTTTTTGATTGATGGGGTGGTTGATCTTATTCAAACTGAGTTAACATGCAAAGAGTAAGAAGTTAAAACCATTGGGCATGGAGTCATGACTGAACTGAGGTGTGTTTTGTCTCTGGTGGAAGAGGGGAATATGGAGCAGGAGAGCCACACAAGGCACAATGATTTTATGCTGGAACAAGAATAAAATGGAAGTTAGGGAATGAGAGGCAATTAAGAATCTCTCATCCAGCCAAAGAGGGAAAGTGGATGAGTGATATCTGGGAGCAATGAAGAATTCCCAGACAACATTCATATGTGAAAGGAACAATTTAAATAGGTGCAATTAAGAATGCATATCCATCACTGTTTTAGAGGAAAACATGGAAAGTTGCAAGAATTGAGCACAGAGGGCACAAAAACCTATTCTAGTCTATTCTTTTTTTCCTGCAACTTAGATTATGATATATATTTGATACAACTATGCATGAACTGATAAACAAAGGGAGGGACAACTTATTGAACCATGAGCAAGCACGAGAATTCCATACCAATTTCTTCAGCCATTGAAAACACAACTAGCCAGCTCAGATGCAAGTATTCCAGCAATCTTTGATTACAGAAGTTTTTCAATATTTACAATGCACCTCTCAAAATGAGAGATCAACCAAACAACCCACCAACCCTTATTACATTGTTTAGGGTTGTATTTATAGGAAAAATATCTACAACAAAGATCTACTAGAAGATATTTTTTCAGGAAATAAATGCAGTTAACCTAACTTGTCTTATAAGTAATGAAAATATCTATCTAATGTTGCGTTGGGGGCTGCTGTTTCAAAATGTGGCTATCTGTCGTCCTCTGGCAGCTCTGCTTGTCCAATCTACAATTGTTGCACCTTTCACTTCTCACCTGCACCCCTTAGTCGGTTCTGTTGCTCTTAGGTGACTGTGATTCCCATTTAATTTGTTATGATTCGGTTTGGATGGTCTTTAATGCTTTCTCGGCTCTGATATGGTCGATCTGATACTCTCTGCCACTTCACTGATACTCTCTGCCGCTTCATTGTTTCTCTCTGATTGAATCGAGGCTTCTTCCTCTCTCTCATGTGGTAAAAACTATTAAATTGCCCCTTTTCGGCCCTTTTTCGGCGAAAACAGCCACTGAGAAGAAATATTCCCCAATGATTCCCCAATTTGGCCTATTTCCCGTAGCGATGCATGATTAGCACTAAGCGCTAATCACGCATCAAAAACTGCCTCAGAATTTGATTCTGGGCCTCCGAAGCCTCGATTTCACTCTTGCGCGTTTTCCTTTCGGCAGACGACGTCAGCGGTATGGCGGATGACATCAGCGGTACAGCAAATGACGTCAGCAGTGGGACCTAGTACAGATCATGACGTCAACAGGGTGACGTGGCAGGGTGACATGGCAGGGTGACATAGCAGGGTGCAGCACAGTGGCCGGTGAGGTGGCGGTATCGTCATGCGGCGAAGTGGCAACAGGGGAGGGCGGTAAGCGATTTGCGTTGGACCGCTTTTGGTACGGGGGCAGTATCTGTCAGGGGCGGCCCGACGCAATGAAAAGCCGCCAAGTGTCTCGGGGTATGACGGTGAAACCGTCGACCATCGGGCACTATTTTGCCGTCATATGAGGGTGCCCGATATGCATGAGGGTCGTCGGATCTTGGAGAGACGATCCGATGGCGGACGGGAGGGGAAGATGAGCAGGGTTTAATGAAAATTCGTGCGCGATCACTTTTTGATTATTCGCAGCGGTGGTGGGTTTTAGACTTTAGGTTTCGAGGGTTTAAATGTGCGCTCGGGGTGGGGTGTGGTTTGGTTATTTATTTAATGAAAGGTTAAACAAATCCCAGGGGAAAAGAACGCAGAAGGGCTAATGCTAAGGCCCCAAATGGACCTAGTATTTTTCAGACTATTATTATTAGGCTATAGTTGCCATAGGGTGGGATATCTAATATTTCTTTTTTGGGTTTTTTATATAGTTTTCACATAATAGGGGATAGAGGAATGACTTGGGGAGCTAAATAATAGAGTTAGGAGTTAGCATGACTTGGTGGAGTGAAAATGTAGGGGGAATGGTGAATTTGTGTAACGATTATTTTTACACAAGAAATGTGGCTTCCTTTTACTAAGCCAATCTCAGATGTCAACTTGGCTTTTAAGCAAAAATGGAATGAAGAAGGGACTCTCAGGCAGATCCCAAGGTCCTTGAGGGGATGATAGTAAATGAGTTTGAGGAAATAAGAAGAGAGGGGAGTTAGAGATGCCTTGCCTGATCTGATCAACATGAGAAAGTGCCACCAAACTATGATCTGGATAGATGTGACACTTGAAAACATGAAATGGATCACATAGCTTTGATTTCTGCAACCAAAGAACTACTTACCCAGCCTACTTTACCTAGCATTTTTTCTTCTTTTGGTTTGGGTGCGCTTGAACTAGCAAACCAACTTTTCAATCTTTTTTCTTTTATTTACTATCCGCCTACCTATATCTACTCTTATGCCATCCAGGGGCTTAGATTAAGCTATTGAGCACCCTTGCTTCTCTACCTATCTAAGAATCTGCCCAGATTAAGTTGTTTGGACAGAGAATGATTCTCTATATTCTATAACAGGAAATTGAAACCTAGGGTGACCAAAATTAAGCTGTTAGGATCTCCCTTAAATTGAAGATTCTTCAAAAATGGAATAACTCCTCAAAATTTGGAATACAGCAAAAGCATTTATGCTGGTCGAATCTCATGGACACTTGTTTGGCCTGAGTATTAAATATGGAACATTGCAGCCTGTAGAGCATGACATATTTAGCATGTAAAATGTCAATCATGAAAAATGAACACCTGCTATGAGCAGGAGGCTAACACAGTGGAGCCGATGAAACACTCCATTGGCTTTGTCCATCAAATAGACAAAGGTGACTGGTGTGAGATAACACTTCCAAGCACTTAACCTATAGGGAAACCTATCTTTGTAGCTGGGTTCATCTCAAAATAGACAAGGGTGCATGCCCCCAAGCTTCGTTACATTCACCAAACTACTCGCAGTAATTAGGTGGACGGAATGAAGGTTGAAGAGACACTTTTGACGCAAAAGGACCATTTAGGGATGATGTTTGACTTGAAGTTGTGTTTGAACCGAGAAATGAAAGCTGGTCAATAGTGACAATCTTACCTTTATGCGAGAAACACATCACTCAAAAGAGTGTTGAGCCAATAGCTTCCATGTTGTAAACATAGTCGCGTCCAAGGAGTATATTGTAATCTAATGGTCCTTGGACCACCATCACATTCAGGTGAACGGTTTTCATTCTCAAAGTAATTGGTAACTTAGGAAGGATCCTTAACGGTTGACGGGTTCCTTTGTTAAAGCCTGAAAAATTCTGTGTAACAGGCATAACCGATGGCGAACCAAGCGCTTTCCAAGCAGTTGAGGAAAGGATACTCATTGAAGCCCTTTCATCTATGATAGTGCCAGACATGATCATTTTGTAAACTTGTACTATGATTCAGAATGGTACATTAGACGAAAGGCAGGATCTTGCTAGTCGGTTGCAATGAAAGGAAGTGACTAGACAACTTGGAGGGGATACCAAATAAATGGTTGAATTAACCCCTTGAGTAGCAGGAACTGGGGAATTTTCCTCCTATTGTGTAGAAAGGGTGGATTGTCCCCATGTTCATCGGACTTTGAAGTAACAAAAAAAATTTGAACAGTATCGTTCTCACTCTCTTTGGGAATGGTATCATCCGAAGGTGGACCTTCTGAAGGTAAAACTAGGTCGACTTCCATCTCAACCTGTTGACTTTGGTTCTGTATGGACTCAGAAGATCCACTTTCAGTGATAGGTGTTTCAACTGACGGTTGAATTATATCAGTTGAATTTTCAACTAGTAAAGGACTTAGGGAGAGCTTCTTGTATCCAGATGGAAGTCTTTGTGGTGAAGCAGGATGGTTATGTAAGACTCTCTTGGCTTCACCCAAGAAAGGAAAATGGGAGAGGGTATGATCCCCCTCACATAATCTACATGGAATTTTGACCTTTCCTTTTTGTCCATGAACTTCATTTTCACTAGTTGATGGTGTGCTATCAACATGATCACCAGAGGTTGATGACACTATACGATGTGAACGGGGAGACCATTCTCTTAAGATTTATGGAAGGTAAGGAAAATCTCGATGAAAATGGTCTCCTCTACAAATCACACAAGGAAATTTATGAGATTTAATGTGCATATTTTCACCAGGTGATTCATGGTTTCCCCCTTGCTTAATTGGCTTCTTCTTCTTCTTCTCCTTCCCTTTCTTCTTCTTCTCAGTCACTTGGTTACTAACATCACTACTTTCACCAAGCAAAGAGGAAGGAGGGGAGGGAGAAACAAACGAAGAAGAGGGCGAAGGGTCAACTTTAGTATTAATTGGTTACTGATTTGATTGCTGAGGAATTATGGTATTTTGGATGACAGAGGTTGAGAATAGCCATACTGGCAGGCCAATTGTGATTCTTGGAAGGGAGAATGAGGCCATATATGGAGCACCAATATCTCCCCAAGAGGAGAAAGGACTAGGATTCCCCTCAAAATGGATTCCTTGATTGGTAGACTCCATTATCTCAACCTAAGATCAACGAAGGAACAGGGATTTTATTCCAAATTTAATAAATTTTAATGACGCATTGACACAACTTTTTTTTTTCAATTTTTAAGAGTCGAGAAAAATCTAAAGATGACTCTAGTCCCCTTCGATTTTTAATGAGCCTGAAGTGACAAGTGTTCAGATGGACATTTTCTTTTAAGGAGTTGAAAAGGAACGAAAGTGACTACTTTGGAAATCTAGATAAAGGGATTACCAAACCAACCGTAAAACTGCAATATAACCTTGGTGGCAAATTAAGAGAAATTTCGAAGGACTTATGTATGGTAGTCAATCTTCCCGAATGCTGTGTTCAGTGCATTGCGATCGATAGGGCAGTAGACACGGCTTCCTATGGATAAAGGATATAGCCTATTGTGGTCTCCCAATATATACTCGATGGTACAGGGAGCACAAGTTTTTGCTAGCACTTGTCGTATCAAAGAGGAAGAATCACCCAACCTTCGATGGAAATGATAGTCACTAGATTTGACGATGCCGGAACACGTCTCTAGCCTAAACCTCTAGATGTGTTGCGTTAGGTTCCAAAGTGTTGTTAAGTTCATTGAAATTTATTTTAGAGTTGATCTTGTTTAGAAGTTTGCCTTTCAAGGTTCACCGCATGATGTAGATGTAAAATTCCTAATTATGTAATCTAAAATGATAAACAATCGTTGTTTATTTTTAGCAATGAAAATCCTACCTACTAAGGAAACAAGACTACGATTCTTTCAAACAAAGAGAAAAGAGCACACTCTAAATGCACTTTTCATAAATCATTTTTCACACACATTCTAAATGCAAATGCAAATGCATGTATTTTTTTTTCATTCCCCTTAATGTGAAGAATGTCAAAAAGGAAAACTAAGTATAGATCTGAAATATTTTCTTCAAAGTGACATTTCGACAATTTCCTTTTCAAAATGAAAGGAAGATTTAAACAAAACTTTTCAATTTCGAATAGAAGATGCTTTCGAAACTTAAAATATCAACAAATCAAATCAAATACATTACAAAAATTTCAATCAATTATCTAGAGAAGGAAGACTTTACGAAACTCCTCTTTTTGACAGAAAACGACAGTTACGACACTTATGTACTAAAATAACAAATCGATTCAAGCAACTTTTTGACAAAGGATAGTAAATAATGGAAAAATACATAAAAACATTTACTAATCCTAATCAATGGAGGCTGGTCTATGTAATGCAAGGAGGCTTCAACAATGAGATACTATTCATAAGCAGCAAAAGAAATTAAACAGAGCTAAAAACAAGGACAAAAACCATAAATTTCAAGGACAGAAATAGGATTACTCAGTCATTGCACCTGTGCTTCAAAGAAACATCGATGCATATCACCTGCTACACTTGGGAAGTGTGATGCATACTAGCGTCTAGTGACAGATAGTGCGATGGGCCAGGGAGCGCAACTGAGATGGGTTTTGGCTCAAATTTGTAGTTGATTTCAGTGAGTTAAGCTGAGCTATTATGGACAATAAAAAGAAAAGTACAGGGGTAGGATCTTGGGAGGTTACTGAACTACCAAAAGGCCATTTATAATTTTTGTAAGTGAGATGTTTGACTCATAATCCAAACCGGAGATTGACTAAAGCATCATTCATCTACTTTGCAATTGCAGAGCAAGAGCAGTTCGAAGACTATCTGGCTAACTTCAGGCTTCGTCTATAGTTTATAAAACAAATAATTAATAACAAACAAACAAACTATTTGGTCCCCAACGGAGTCGCCATTTTGTTTATCGGAAAACTAGTGTCTTTTCGATCTAGTAGACCCACTAGGATTGGCAGCTATCCTAGAAACAAAAAATCAAAGAAATTTGCGATTTCCTCTATGTATGATAGATAAGAGAGAAGCAAAGGGACCAACCCGAATCTTCCGCTTGACTCCCTGCTTGATTTCTCTCCCCCTTGATAGAGATTGCAACTCCTCTCCTACTTATCCCGCTTAGAGAATACCTGTAGAAACAAAGTAACAAAACACCATCAAAGCATCTCGATCTATTATATCATAAACAATGGAGAATCAGAAATATATTGAACATACAATGGCATTCACAAATAAAAATATTCACAATTACACGATTGTATGGAGGAAAACCCAAAGAAATTTATTAAAATAGAAGGGAGAATCACAACCCAGCTGTCTGATCCAGCATCATCCTCCTAGCATCAAATCCCTCTTCACGTCATGAAAAGAAACATCACCCAACAATACAATGTTCCTTCTCAAAGACAAGTTATTAGCACTTCCTCACAAATTACAAAATTCCAGCCTCCAGATCGCTCAGATGAGGGATCAATTTATAGATGTGTGCAATTGTGAGTCATCTCAGGGTTTTTGATTATTGTCATTCCACTTGGAGATTTCTTGGATCTTTTACTCATCCCTGGGTGAATTCAGAGAGGCAAGTGTCATAGGAGAAGTTTCTAGAAGATTCCATCAGCATCCACTTAGCAAATTGTCTCGGACATTTGTCCATTCTCACTCATCACACCCTATAGAAGGCCTCTTTATTATGTATCACACCTGGCTAGTGTAGCAGTCAGTATGCATCACACCTTGAAAGTGGAGTAGTCAGTATGGTCCAGTTTTGGCCAGTTCTGAGTGGTTCTTGAGGTGGAAATTTTGGGGAATGATGTAATCAGTTGACCATGATCCTTTAGGGTATGAAACAACACTTTTAGGGGTTAAAGAGCCCTTGGTTTATCAACATATAAGATTGGGGTTGCAGTTCGCAAATATGTCTATAACAGCTTTCATTCTATATGTATCATCACCATGATCCATCATTAATTCATTGTCTCGATAGTTATTTTCATCATGCCCCACCGATTTACAGAACTTTCAAAATAAGTTCTTTATAGTGTATACATATTTTTGTAACAAATAGGAATGTTGAGAGTGATGTTCACCTCTAGTTCTCCATATCTCACACCATAAAAATAGATCCAACATTCAAAGGATTAGGAGCTCCACTAGTTGTATAATTTATGAAAATAGGATATTTCTCTTTAGAGAGACCTTCTGCTTTGCATTTTGTACACCATCCCTATTTGTGAACTTCTTTAATATTCTTCATGTCCTATAACTGTAGATTCAAATTTGGCAGTTGACTCTGTATCTGCTGCATACACACATTTGTATCACCTATCAGTGAAGCTTCTAACGTCATTTCCAACTCCAAAGCTTTGGCTTGAGTCTCTATTTTTTGTTGTGTCAATAGTAATTTGATGTGTGGTGGCAACATAGCTATAAACTATTCCTTGTCCTGATGTGGAGCTATGTCGAAGCTCACCTGATCCAATAATACCTTGAACCTTTGAACAAATTCCCACACTAACTCAGTCAACCTTTTTTTGATTTCCTTTAGTTCTATGATGGATTACAACTCGGATTTTGGTTTCTTGAATTCTTTTACTAATGATGATTTAATGTCTTCATAAGACCTAATCTGGTTTCTCGAATATTTCATATCCCAATTTAATTCTCAATCTCTTAATGCTGTGGCGAGTTGCACCTTTTTCACATTTTCATCATGGACCTACTTCACAGTCCATAATACTTCGCAAAAGAACCATAAATGCTATGGATCCTCTTATATAGTTCCTTTAACGATTGGAAACTTAATATCATCAACCATCATTCTTCTCGAGGGGGAGGAGGAGGGGGAGGGGATGGGGGGTATGGGTAGGGGGTGGGAAAAACCACGCATATCTATGTCTCTCTTGTTTTATGCATTTTCTGTGTTTATATTTCTGCAATATCTGTTGTGTTCCATTTCTTTGTAATATATAATTTTCTAACAATTGGTATCAGAGTCGAACACGTATTTGGTTGATAAACTCATAGGAGAGAAGGGTTCCTGGTTCAAGTGGGAGCAATCACGGAAGATGGTAGGTTTAGGGTCGAAACATTTAATGACCAAAACTACCAGTTGTGGAAGATGTAGATGGAAGATTACTTGTATTAGAAATATTTGTACCTACTATTGAGTGAAAATACAATGAAGCCAATGAGTATGAAAAACACAGAATGGGATATTCTTGACAGAAAGGCACTTGGAACAATACGGTTGTGCCTAGCAGCATTGGTAGCCTTTAATATTTCAAAGGAAATGACAACAGGGGTTTAATCTTGGCATTGGCGAAACTGTTGGCTTGATGGGCCCTGACCCAGGTTCAACATTAAGTCAGGTAAGAAAATCCCTACACTACTAGCCCTCTCGGCATCAATCTATGGAACGCGGAATGAATTCTCACCCAAAGTAGTATGGGGGGATGCAGGAACCAAGTTTCCGCACCCTGAGATGGTTGTGATGTCAGTTTTAGTCCTTCACTCTGCCTTTGCACAAATCGATAAGCCCTTTCGGGTTTGTCAAAGTACTTCTCTTATTCAGCTTTGAAACCTTTGCGAAAGGCTCCGATCGTCCTTCGCAGACCCTAACTAGTCAATTAAGATGCTTATGTGCCTTTGCAATTACCCTTACTTCTGTGTCTACCCAGATTAACTTAATTATTAGTAACTTCAACATGCATTATTATTATCTTCACGTAAACAGATATTCTTACTTGCATTCATATGACAAAGTAAAATACATAGATTCGTGCATCAATAAAGCATTAAATCATAACCCAGTATTCAACATAACATAATCACAACATTCATAATAGAAGTAAAATATCTCATACACAAATATCTCTAGAATAATTATGTTTATTGATGGTTCATATTTCCAGTACAGACTCTAACTTCCTTGCGGACACAACTGCAAGGGTCCTTGCACTCAGCTGCAGACTTCTACCTTAGGCCTCTGCGCACTCAGCTATAGAGCCTCTTCCTATGCTAAGACTCTTCGCTCTTAGCTCTCAAAAACCCAAAAACTTACTTAGAACTCTACTTCCCCACCTACCTTAGACTCTTCCAAGACTCCCTTTTTATACATTCCCATGGCCTGTGGACCAAGGGAGGATTTCATCAAGCTGACACAAACTATCTAAACTAAGGGTGGAAACCCTTTTCGACTATTTACATCTTCATGCTCTGCAACCACAAAATGCGGAGACTTTACATTCTTGCACAAAACTTGGGCTTTTAACCCCAAAATTGACCCCAGGGGACCCGTTCCCAATAGGCCCCCAATTCAAATCTGGTGACTCACCCTCGAATCACTCTGCTGGTGTGGAGATCTTGTTGTGAAGACCTCCCAGCTCCACCTGTACCACTATGACTTCAGCGGTGCACTGTGTTGCCGCCTGCTTCACCTACTCGACCAACTACTCTGTTATTGGCCCCACACTGTGTTCCTACATTTTCTACTCTATTTCCTGCAGACTAGCTAGTTTTCCTTCAATGATGGCCATGAGCACATACGCTTCATCCAGCCAAGGCTTTAATCAAGCCTACAGTACTGCCTCCTTGTGTTGTGTAGTGTCCACCTATTCTTTAAGCGCCTTTTCTTCCTGTAGCTTTGCTAAACTTTGTGTAATGGCGATGGTACATGCCGTCACTTTAAGCTCATCATATCTCTGCTACAGCTCCCATGCCTCCGTTTCCAACCTTCACACATTGGGATCCTCCTATAGGCTAGTGATTACTTCGAGCGACCACTCAAAGAGCGCAGTGCAATCCTTCACTGCGACATCTACAGTTGTTACCGCATCTTTGATAGTGGCCACGCACTGCTCTTTAACCCTTGGTGGAGACGAAGGCTCGGCCCTCAACTCGAGATCTGTAATTTTAAGGTTCAGTTCAAACTAAACCTTAGCCAGCGTTGTTCTCACTTCATGCACTTTGGTAGTGAGCTTTCGAATTCTCACATCCACTGGAAAATCTTTAGGAATATCTAGTTCTGGAATAGTCCTACATGCCTTGACCACCACCTTGGTCATGTGCTCATTCTTTTTTTTGAAATCCTTAAGAAGATCAATGGTAGAATTCCTCTGTATAGCCAGCTAAGTGTCGTTCACCTTTTGCTAATTGATAATGTTCAGGGCGCACTGTTCCCGAGCCTGAAGTTTCGTAATCACACCATCTTGTAGGGTGTGAAGGGCTTCACTTGGATGCGTGGCCAAATTTAGCCCAACCCTCTTGAGGGCACTGACAGTGGCCCTGTCATCTTCTGCTTCTATTGACAGTGCTCCAACTGGCAGTACTATGTCCTAGGGATCTAGCCTGCACACCATTTCTGCTGCTTCTAATGTTCCAAGCACCAAAATAGTTGACGTTGCGCTGCTTCGCCCCACACTAGTCTGTACCTGTGATGCCTAGATCTGCAGTCACATCTGTCATCGTATCACCAATGTCATTCAAGTCACCTTTTGTCAAGGTGATTGGGTTGAGGGATGTTTCTTTGGCCTTGGAATTCTTTTGCAGCCTACTTTCTCCTACTCCTTGTTGCGCTTAACTTGGAACGAAGTAGTCTCCAGGTCTGCTCCTCCCTGTTCGGATCGCTGCTCTTTCTCTTCTATCTCTAGGGAAGGAGATTTCTGACTCCTATTAGAGTCACGCTCCTCCTCTTCTTCCTACCCTTCTATCTAATTTTTGGAAGCGCACTCCACTTTGGCTTTTTCCTCAACCTCTTTCTTCCTATTTTTAGGCAACTATTCCATCTTTAGTCTGGCCTCTTCCTTCTTATGCTTCTCTGCAGACTTGCTAGACCCAGTTGTCAAGTCTGAGGTTGTGTGCCACTCTACTAGATAGTGGTTAAGGACCACCACGATTGCGTCGTCTATGGGTAGGTATGGAATGTCATACAACTTTTGATCAGGGTCCTTCCTCGCTCACATGGAGACACAGTGGAAGTCCACCTTGAACTCCACATACTCTACCAACTATTTGAAGATAGTCGGTGATAAACATAGTTTGTGGTTGATGGCCATGTTGATACTCATCTCCATCAAGATCCAAAAGATATTTCTATCCTTGACCCTTTAGGGGTCCTTGGTTGCCCAGAGTGAAGCAAACTTCGTTGCTTCTAGTAAATCCTATGCAACGAGAGGAAACTGACTATCCTCCGGTAACTCCCATGCAACCAGTGCTATGGATATCAGCAGCCATGCATAATGAAAGGTTTTTCTCTGATCTTGTACCTCTCTGCAATTTTTGAGGAACTCGGTGCACAGGTAGCATGCCCAGTTGAATTTTACACCCTTCGCGCACTAGGACGCTAATGAGACAACCAGTGACAACACTTCCTCATAATTCTCCCAGCCAGGATCTGGGTGGCTACTTTGACCATGGGGTCAGTTATACTAGAAATGGAGTAGCCACGTGGCTTCTTGATGAGCTTAAATTTGTCCTTCATTTGCTTAGTGAGGTCACACTCACCTATCTTTCCACTAAATGCCATGGCCGAATTTAATCCTAAATGCGGCAGCCAAGTGATCCTATGGATCAGGA
Source organism: Pinus taeda (assembly GCA_000404065.3). Classification (NCBI taxonomy): domain Eukaryota; kingdom Viridiplantae; phylum Streptophyta; class Pinopsida; order Pinales; family Pinaceae; genus Pinus; species Pinus taeda. The sequence continues at coordinate 52,814 of APFE030897650.1, read as the reverse complement.
TGTCAGTGATCGATATTGGTTCTTCTAACCATAGGTACCCATCATGCACCTAACATAACAACCGTTTGATCACTATCATGGTTATGGGCGTGCACTTGTAATGAGACACCCATAACATGTTTAGCAGTCCTCCCTTTTCCACCCCTTTTATCCACTTCCTTGGCTCCAATTCGGTCACACCAGAGTCCTTATAGAAGACATGGTGCATGAATTAATTGGTCGCTAAGTGGGGAAGCACTCCATATTAGCCAAATCCCAATCCTCTAGCTTTAAATTGGGGATGCGCACTAGGCACAGTCCTTCAAATGCGATCTTGTCCAAAAGAAATGGTGTATGTAGTGTGACTTTTCTCTCATCAATGTCCTTCGAGACCTTTGCCTTACCTCGGCGTGGAGGAATGTATTCGGGTAGTTTAGAGATAGGGTCAGACCCTTCAACATCAATGTCCTCAGCCCCATGTTAATGTCATCCCCACCCATATTGATTTCTTTGATGTCTTTTTCAAGTTCCAGGTCAACTACCTTGCCCTTCTCCTACACAGTGGGCTTTTCCATCTGTAGGTGTTTTCTAGGTGATGCGTTTGCACCAGCCATGTCGCTTTCTGCTTATCTTTCTTCATTTTCGGACATTCTTTGGTCAGCGTAGGTCTTGGACTAGGTGACCTCGGTGATTTTGGTACCTCTACAGGTACTTCAACACTTGCTATCTCTGGGCCAGCTTCCTCAACTGCCATTGCTACCTCCAGGGTAGCTCCCTCAGCTACTATTGCTTCTCTAGCACTCACAGTTTCTATGGGCGCTGGCATGATGCTAGTCAAAAACTCTTGTATTTCCTTCAGCAACCTCTCAAATGCTAAACTCGCTAGAAAAGATTCAAAGTTCTCACAGTTCATACGTGCCTGAGAGCTCAACACCTCAATTCTCAAAATGCCAAGTGTTTTTTCGCTGGGCAGCCACCTATAATTCATAGGCATTTTCAAATTCGAATATGACCATTCCCCCCAAAATTTGTTCATAAATGCTAGATTGGTGACAGATTTTCAAATATATCTCCCTTAAATTCTGACTTAAATGCCACCTCCTACTCCATTTAGTTGCTTTTCATTGTCAAATCATGAACAATGACCATAACAGTCACTTTCTGGCTACCCTGCATGGTCCCTTCTTCAATAGCGTAGCTCCCTATGTGTTTCTGCTGACAATGTGACATTCCTTCATTTCGCGCAGTTGCCCAATCACAACCCAGGTAGTGTAGTTTATAGTCCCGCACCTCCTTTTAGCTGCCTGGAGCACTAAGACTATGCTTCCATCATGTAGTCATCTATACGGATCACCGATGTATGGCTTCAATCGTCTACCATTCACCTTTCCTGGGAAGAGTTTTCCATTTAATTTTACCAACTGAATTACTCCACCATCGGTAATCTCCTTGATGGAATATGGCCCCAGCCAATGCATCCTAAACTTTCCTGGAAATTTATCAAACTTGTTGTCATATAATAAAAGTAAATAATTTACCTTGAAGGTGAGGAGTTTGATGTGTCGATCGTGCCATGCCTTTTAGCACTCCTTTTGAAATTGTTGATGGAATTCAACTAGAAACCTATCCTCTTCAAGCTCTGTTAGCTACGCAAGCCTCTCCTCCAGGGCTCCGTGATCCACCATTCCTATGAATGGCACTATGTGCAGACTAGGTACAATGTACTCCATCGACATCACAGCTTCTATGCCAAAAACCAGCCTGAACGACCTTTGTCCAGTCAACTTCTTGCAAGTCTTTCTATAATCCCATAGCACTGTGGGTGCGTGCACATCTCAATCATTTCTTTGAGCATTGAAAACCTTTGTTAGTGCGAAATCCAATATTTTATTAAACGCTTCCACCATCCCATTAGCCTACGAATGATATGGCGTGCTCTTCTAATGGTAAACCTAAAATTCCTCCATCATTGCACTCATCGTCTCATTAAGAAAATATGTACCGTAATCACTCATTAAAATTTTTGGACAACCGAACCTTGTCAGCATGTACTCAAATATGTATTTTTCTACTATTTAACTTGTTTAGTCCTTCATAGGCTATGCCTCTGCCCATTTGGTTAAGTACTCAATCGCGGTGATGATGTACTATGCACCCGTCTTCTTTCTTGGAGACTAAATTGGTCCTAGAAAGTCAATCACCCACTTGTTGAAGGGTTGTAATGATATTTCTGGCTTCAACAGCAACTCATCCCTCCATGAGGGTATGCCACTCCTTTGGCATGCATCACATGCCCTACAATATGCCTTTGAATCCTTATGCAGTGTTGGCCACCACAACCCGACACGTAGAATCTTCTAGGTTGTTTCTTTGATTGCATAATGTCCTCCCGTGGCTCCTCCATGAGCCTTAGCGAGGATGTTGTTTCGTTGAAATTTTGGCACATAACATCATAGTATTTCATCTGATCATATTTTATACAAGTGTCCTGCAATGACATAAAATTCTATCGCGCACAACACCAGTTCCTTCTTCTGTTGAATTGTATACCCTTTTGGAGCCATTCCTATCCTCAGGAAGTCTATAATATCTTCAAAGTGATTATCCATGATGCGCACCACAAAAGTTACATGTCAGGTAGTCCTTCCTCCGAATTAGTAGGCTCCTCTCCTGTTTCAATGTGCAATAGATGATCCGGTGCAACATTCAAGCATTCTAGTTTCACAATAACTTCAAAATCATATTCTTGAAATAGCAACAGTCATCTACATATTCCACCCCCCAGCAAAGGCTTGTTCACCAAGTATTTCAATGCAAAATGGTCTGTATACATCTCAAAATGTTCGCCCAACAGATAATGCCTGAACTTTTGGAGTGCGTACACCATAGCTAATCCTTTGTGCTCTGTCATGGAATAATATTTCTTAGCTTTGGAGAGATCCCTACTTTTGAACGCTATAGGATGATCCAAGTTCCCTTCATTGGACTGTGTCAATACTACTCCCAGTGCAATATATGATGCATCCACATGAACATGAAATTTTTTCTTCCAATCCGGGAAGACTAGGATCGACGCGGTGACCATTTTCTCCTTTAGCACATCCAAGATCTTCTAACATTCTTCATTCCAACAAAATGTAACATGCTTCATTAATAGTTTTTCCATCGGTATGGTGATCTGGGCATAGCTCTTGATGAATTTCCTATAGTATCTCATATGCCCCAGCATTGTGCGTAGCTGTTTTACACTCCTTGCACCTCCAAATTGATTACAACCACGATCTTTACAAGGTCTACCATTAAGCCTTGTCTGCATACCGCATGACCCAGCAAGATCCCAAAAGGGACACAAAAAAACATTTCTTCAGATTGAGCGTGATCTGGTACCTCTGACATGTATCTAGCATCAGGCGCAGACTTTCCACATGACACTTTACCAATCCAAACACTGTCTAGTCATCAAAGTGTACCTCCATAAATTTATGAATGAAGTCCTTCAGCATTGTGATGACTACGCGCAAAAAGATCGTCAGCACATTCTTCAGCCCAAAAGGCATTACAGTGTACTGAAAGCATCCCCACTCGGTCGCAAAGGTCATCTTACTTCTATCCTCGAGCGCGATTTTGATCTGATGTTACCCAGAGAACCCATCAATAAATGAATATGCTTCTTGGCTACCAACATTATCCATCACCTCATCGATGAATGGATTTGGGAAGGGATCATGCATGCAGACATCATTCAACTTCTTAAGATCTATGCATATACTTATTTCATCCTTTTTCTTCTTTTTCTAAACACTATTGAGCTCACCCAATCAAATTCTTCCACTGGTTCAATAATACCTACTGCAAGCATTTTATCCAACTCCAAACGGACCCTTTCTTTATACTTCGGATTGAGGCATTAAGGTCTTTGCTTAACTAGCTTCACAACCAGTTCTAGAGTGATCTTCATGACACCCAGGTCCCCTATTATCCCTTTCAGATCTGAAAAATTTGTGGGGAATAGATCCTGATATTCGCAGAGTAGTTCGACAACCTTATCTACTGTTGTGTCATCCCAATAGTCCTCAATCTTTGCAAACTTCAACTCTGCCTCAGTGTCAATGTTCACTTGTCTGGTTTTGAGTAGCTCGGTTATGTCTGGGTTCTCTAGTTGCGGTCCCTCAACTTCGCGGTGACCTTCAGCCTTTGGAATATTAATCTTCCTCAGGTCTTCGTCTTCCTCTTCCCTTGTTACATTGTATCACTCCCGTGCATGGCTCAGCTGTATAGTCCAATCGGGTTGAATCAAATCTATAGGATCCTATGGTATCCTGAATATCGTTGCCTTAACCTCCTACAACGGTTCGTCGATACATTAAAACCCATCATCAATGTTGAACATCATAAAAAATCCTTGGTGCAAAACATCCCATTCTTAAGTGCCATGGATTTGTTTTGTCTCCAAGTACCAATTCATTGGTATGATATCCAAAGTATGAAAAAACAAATGTACCCACTCTGGCTGAGGCTTTGCTCCATACGCTTCAGTCCATTTGGCCAAATGGTTGTGCAAATCATTTCTCCCATCATATTTTTCTGTTAGCCACACTTGTGGGTGGCCAAAATGCACTCTCATCATTTTTTTGTATACGTGCCAATCATCAAAAATGTCCTTGTGTGTTCCCTACTATCTCGCAAGTGTAGCATGCAACGCCCAGTCCAGGGCCTGGAAGCGATGTTTCTCTAACGATTCTCTCTCAAATGCATCCAAAAAGTGATCAACATTAGTTAAACCATCATAGTGAGGAAAATTTCTTAACTCTAACGATACGCAGTGCAACGAATTGGTCATCATATTACAGCGCAATGTAGATACTTCATGCAGTCAATTCTGCCAGTGCTCCAAGTCTTCATCTGAATCTGATGTGCAGGAGCTCCCACCGTCCCATGCAATACATTCTTTTGATGTTGGGTTCACCCAATCCTGATCTGATGCTATTATCTTGTAAATCTGGTCCAAATCGTCATCACTTTCATAATCACAGACTGGTTCAGTATAGCACGGTCCTTCTGCAGGGTCTAGGGGCACTACTACACAGAGTTATTTCTTCTCAAATATCATCTTCCACTTCTTGAGATTGATTACCCCATTCATGTCAGTGGCCCAATCGATCCCAAGGAGCACGGGGTAGGGATTGTTGTCATTCATAATCTCTCTCACTTCAAAATCAGCTAGTGTGCTCGCACCTTCAATATCAATTGTTACCCACTGCAACCTCCCCATTGGGATGATTTTATGTTGATTCACCATCCTTAACTGAATTGAAGACCACTGTAGTGCAGGTCTCCCCATTCTATCCCATGTCTGTTTTAGAAAAATGTTTGTTTCCAACCCCAAATCTAAAATAACCTTATCCATCTCATAGTGACCTATCTATGCAATAAGCCTCATCTCACGCCCTTTTCTCATCTTATGCCTAACAATCTTTCTAACTACGCATGGTTTGTCAGTATATTTTTCCTTCCCAGCACACCTATTGATCAACTTTGCAGTCCCTTCATAGCTTTCCTATCACATAACAGTTTCATGTCAGCCTCCAAGAATGTCGTAAGCATGGATGGGTCCATTTCCTTAGTTAGCTTCTCCTGACTCCCTCAGGTAGAGGCCTCGGTGAAGCTTTTCTTCGCTTCCATAAATTTTTCTTTCATGCATTCTAGATCAAACCTGGTCTCCTTTTCTGGTGCTTTTCGAACCCACTCACCTTCTTTAGGTTGCTTCCCCTTATCTTCACCAGTTGTTGCCCCACTCTGTAACACAATATTTACCTTAGGATCTTCCTCGCGAGGCTCAACCCTCATCATCTACAAGTTCTTAGTCGGCTGCTGAGGCTACGCCCCCTTCTCGCGTATCTTAGCTAACAATATAAGGCAATCCTCCATCACATGCTCAAACTAAGTACAATAAGGGCATGACATCTGCGTTGGATTTGGGCAATCTCGTACGTAGTGTCCTAGTATTCCACAATTGTAACAAATAACCTGCCCTCGACCTCTACCAGGTCCTCCTGCACCTTAGCCTCCTCTACACCCCTAACAATCACCTCATGCTCCTCCAACACCTTAGTTTGGAGGCCACATTTCTGCCTGCACCCTGTATGCAGGTGTCCTATCCATCATTAATTCATAACTCCAGCAATTGCTCTCATCATGACCCACTGATTGACAAAAGTTGTAGAAGAGCTCTTGCGGTGTCCGTACAAATTTTGGTAGCAACTGGAAATTGTCTGTCACATGTTTCCCAACTACTTGATAGATAGAAAACCATAGCACAGGACTTGTACTTGGCCCTGCCACAATTTCTGGCCTCAGAGGCATTGGGCCCCCTACTGCAATATAATTTGCGAAAACTGGATAGTGATCTTTGTCATGCTCCTAGATTTTGCACTTTAGGCACCAAACTTCTTTGCGCACCTCGAGCCAACCTGTTATATCTTTCTTCAGACTCTGCATTTCGAGGCAAAGATTCTGCAAGCATGAATCTGTTGAACCCCCAGATTAGCATCTTGCATTGGTGTCTCATGCAATCTCATCGTGATTTCCAGAGCTTTCGCTTGGGTCCCAATCTTCTGTTGTGATAGGGCAACCCTTAGATGAGGCAGGAGCAAAGCCACAAACCAGTCATGGTGCTGTGCATCAGTCATACTCATGTTAGCTTCATGGATCGTACACTTCAATCTTTGATCCAAATCCCAGGGTGTCTCACCAGGATTCATCATGATCTCTTTGAATCTCACAATTGATTGTGCTTCAGACTTAGCTCTACTCAATTCCTTATTCAGCGCAGTTTGGATATCTGCCAATGTGGACATCGAGTTATCATTGCAATAAATAATGTAACACATTAGTGTGCAGTCATGCACAGCACTAACTAGCATTTCTTTCTTCATTTGATCATCCATGATACCATGAGCTTCCCATATAGCCTTTGCGACAAACCAAAACTATTTTGGATCTTCATTTCCGATGCCCTTGAACACAGGTAGCTTTATGGAGTTTGCCATATTGAACGGTGGTGGAGGTGGCAGTGGTGTGGGAGAGGGTGTAAGCAGTGGAGGTGAAGAAGGAGGTGGTGTGGGTGGATGAGGTATTCGCAAGAACCCCTATCTTATTAACTGAAAAATGCTCTACGGAGAAGCTTATGATGCTCCCTCGTCATCACTCAGAGGAGGTTCAATCAGCGAGCTATATTTAGGGCCTATTTTTCCTCTATTCCTGAAATTCCTTCCACTTCGCGTAGCCCCTAACATCAAGGAAACTACATAACCCGCTTTTCACACAATAGCATCTTAATCCAAGTATTTAAAGACCTTAAATACTTACCTCGTGGTCGTTTGAAGAAGCGATGCTTTTCTTCGCTCTAACTGACCGAATTATTGACTGCGAACTCTGTAACAAATCCTCCTATGATACGATCAATCCAATGATCGACAGTGTGTGCGATCTTATCTTCAGAGGCTTCCAATATCTGCACTAACTCCGGGTTCCAAACAATCAGACCGTCAATCCTCCACCTCCCTTAGTTGTCTGCCAACTTCGCGATCCACTCGTATAATTAAACTAGGAAGGAATAGAAGAATATTTCATGTATCTCTGTGTACAAATATCTATCCAACCATTGTTCTTTCGTCAATCATGGATTCTTGTTTTCTTGCACTACCGATTCATGGATCTTTCTATCCAACCAGTCTTTGATCTCTTTCTTAGTTGGATTCCAATGATGTGAAATCACACATCTCGTTATATAGATCCCGGTCCCCACAAAAAAACCATTTGTTGTCTTGATGGGCCTTGACACAGGTTCAGCGTTAAGTCAACCAATCAAATCCCTATACTACTGGCCCTTTCGGCAACAAACTATGGACCGCAGACTGAAGTCTCACCCAAAGCAGTATGGGGGGATGCAAAAATCAAGTTTCCGCACCCTGCGATGGTTATGATATTGGTTTTGTACCTTCACTCTGCCTTCATGCAGATCGATAAGCCCTTTAGGGCTTATCAAAGTACTTCTCTTATTCGGCTTTGAAACCTTCGCAAAAGCCTCCAATCATTCTTTGCGGACCCTAACTAGTCAACTCAAATGCTTATGCGCCTCTGTAATTACCCTTACTTCTGTGTCTACCCTGATTAACTTAAGTATTAGTAACTTCAACACGCATTATGATTATCTTCACGTAAACACATATTCTTACCTACATTCATATGACAAAGTAAAATACATAGATTCGTGCATCAATATAGTATTAAATCATAACCTAATGTTCAACATAACATAATCACAACATTCATAACAGAAGTAAAATAACTCATACATAGATATCTCTAGAATAATTCTCATTATTGATGGTTCATATTTCTAGTAGACACTCTAACTTCCCTATGCACACAGCTGCAGGGTTCCACGCACTCAGCTACGGATTTCTACCCTAGGCCTCTATGCACTGAGCTGCAAAGACTCTTCCTATGCTAAGACTCTTCATTCTTATCTCTAACAGACCCAAAAACTTACTTAGAACTCTACGATCCTGACAATGGAACCATTTGTTGGCATGATGGGCCCTAACTAAGGTTTAGCGTTAAGTCAACCAAGCAAATCCATAAAATACTGGCACTTTCGGCATCAATCTGTGGAGTGTCGACTGAAGTCTCACCCGAAGTAGTATGGGAGGATGTAGGAACCAAGTTTCCACACCTTGAGATGGTTGTGATGTTGATTTTAGACCTTCACTCTGCCTTCGCACAGATCGATAAGCCCTTTAGAGATTATGAAAGTACTTCTCTTATTCGTATTTGAAACCTTCGTGAAAGCCTTTGATCATCCTTCGGAGACCCTAACTAGTCAATTCAGACACTTATGCGCCTCTATAATTACCCTTACTTGATTGATGGTTCAGATTTTGAGTACAGACTCTAACTTCCCTGTGCACACAGCTGTAGGGGTGTACGCACTCGATTGCAGATTTCTACCCTAGGCCTCTGCGCACTCAGCTGTAGAGCCCCTTCCTATGCTAAGAATCTTCGCTCTTAGCTCTCACAAATCCAAAAACTTACTTAGAACTCTACAATCCCGACAACGGAACCATTTTTTGGTTTGATGGGCCCTGACCCAGGTTCAGCGTTAAGTCAGCCAAGAAAATACCTACACTACTAGCCCTTTTGACATCAATCCATGGAGCGCGGACTAACGTCTAACCCGAAGCAGTATGGGGGGATGCAAGAACCACGTTTCTGCACCCTGAGACGGTTGTGATGTCGGTTTTAAACCTTCACTTTGCCTTCGTGCAGATCCATTACCCCTTTAGGGCTTATCAAATTACTTCTCTTATTCGGCTTTGAAACCTTCATGAAAGCCTCTGATCATCCTTCGTGGACCCTAACTAGTTAATTCAGACGCTTATGCACCTCTCTAGTTACCATTGCTTCTGTGTATACCCAGATGAACTTAAGTATTAGTAGCTTCAATGTGCATTATGATTATCCTCGTGTAAACATATATTCTTACTTGCGTTCATATGAAAAATTAAAATACATAGATTCACATATCAATATAGTATTAAATCATAACCCAGTATTCAACATAACATAATCACAACATTCATAACATAAGTAAAATAACTCATACACAGATATCTCCAGAATAATTCTCTTTATTAATGGTTCATATTTCCAATACAAACTGTAACTTCCCTGTGCACACAGTTGTAGGGGTCCCCGCACTTAGCTATGGACTTCTACCCTAGGCCTCTGCACACTTAGCATTAGAGCCTCTCCCAACGCTAAGACTCTTCACTCTTAGCTCTCATAAACCCAAAAACTTAGAATTCTAGCTCCCCACCTGCCTTAGACTCTTCTAAGACTCCCTTTTTATACATTCCCATGGCCCACAGACCAAGGGCGGATCTCATCGAGTTGACACAAACTATCTAAACTAAGGGCGAAAACCCTTTTTTACTGTTTACATCTTCGTGTTCCTCGACCATAAAATGCGGAGACTTTACATTCTTTACAGAAAACTTGGGCCTATAGCCCCAAAACATGGGCTTTTAATCCCAAAATGTACCCTAGGGGACCCGTTCCCAACACAAACTATATGGAAAAAACTCAGCCTCAAATAAGGTATTTCTTATGAAGCGTTTACTTAATATGAATGTTAGAAGGTAGATATGTTTCTGGTCATTTAAATGAATTTAATACAGTTACTAGTCTGTTAAGTTTCTTTAGCGGTAACCTTTGATGATGAAGTTAGGGCTCTGTTATTTCTATGCTCATTGCGAGAAAGTTGGAATGGTTTAGTTATGGCCATTAGTAACTCTGTCTCTGGATCTAGTAATTTAAATTTGGATGATGTTGTCGGTGCAAACCTTAGTGAGGAAATGTGACGAAAAAGCTCCGATGATACATTAGGTAATTCTTTGACTGCAGAGATTAGGGGAAAAAAATGGAAAGAAGAAAGAGCCCAGGATATCACAGTAAGTCAAGGAAACGCATATCTAAGTCCAAATCAAGGATAATGTGCTAGAAATTTAGGAAGAAAGGACACCTGAAGAAAGATTGCAAGTGTCAGAAAGAAAAGAAGGAGATGCGCAACAAGAAAACAATCATGAAGTGAATGTGACAGGTGATGTGTTGCAATATTCTTTGATTCTTTCATTGGAAAATATTATTGATGCCTGGGTGGTAGATTCAAGGGCCTCATTCCATGCCACACCTGATAGGAAACATTTTCATGATTGTGTTCAAGGACATTTTGGACAGGTTCGATTGGGTGATTATTAACCCTGTAAAATCATTAGAATGGGTATAGTTTTCATAAAATAGCAGAATGGAAATCAATGATTGTTGAAGGAGGCAAGTCATGTTCCAGATCTGAAGAAAAATCTAATTTCACTAGGGCACTTGGGAGGTGAAGGTTGTGTAACTAATTTTACAGATAAAAACGTGGACGGTCACTAAAGGAGCCCTGGTAATAGAAAAAATAGAAAAGGTTGGCACATTGTATTTATGCAATGGTATTTCTAATTCTATTAATGTGTTAACCTCTATAGGAGAAGATACGACATTGTGGCATCGTAGGCTTGGGCACATGAGTGAGAAGGGGATACAAATTCTTCACTCAAGAAATTTGTTGCCAAGTTTGAAGCATGTTGATTTAGAATTCTGTGAGAATTGTGTTTCTGGAAAACAAAAGAGAAAAGATTCCTCATAGTTGGGAAAGAAAAGAAGAGTGAAAAATTAGAGCTTGTGCATATAGATGTATGGGGACCTTCTCAAGTATCATCTCTCGGTGGCTATTGTTATTATGTTACTTTTATTAATGATGCAACCAGAAAAACCTGGATTTATTGTATTTGGAATAAATCTGATGTATTTGATAATTTTAAGAAATGGAAAGCTTTGGTTGAAAATGAGACAGGAAAAAGGTTGAAGTGTCTCAGATCAGACAATGGAGGTGAATATTGTAGAAAAGAGTTTGATAGGTACTATTCAAAGAATGGAATTCGTAGAGAGAAGACAGTTCCAAGAACACCACAATAAAATGGTGTGTCAAAAACAATGAATAGGACTGATCCAGGTGGATGTTGGTGGCCACCCACCTATCCCATTTGGACCCCCGCAATTGTCTCTTTCAGTTTTTTCGGTTTCCTAAATTGTAGCACAGTTTACTATTTTTAGCAGTTTTTTTGGGTCCTGAACTTCCAGACCCGTTTTGAGGCCCTAAACGACATTTTTGGGGAAATCTAGGGGTCACATGGGTCCATGGACCGATTTTTCCCTTCCCAAAGTGGTAGTTCTCGGATAGATCTTTCTAACGAGCTATCGTATGCGTCAAATGGAGATCGTATGCCAAAGTTATGACCCCGGGAAATTGATATACCAATTTACCTAAACGGGGCCCATAATTTGGCGTTTCATCTTCTAGGGTTAGGTTTTGGGATGTGAAGGGTTTTCCATTGTTTCTCAACAATAAATAGGCCTTTGAGCCTCATTGTAACACAGTTTAGAGGCATGTAGCTGCCACATATCTTCTCAGAGATAAGCTACCATCGCCCTAGCTGGTTTATTTCCTTTACTATTTGTAAGCATATTTCAATATTTTACATTAATGAAATGAATTATTATTTCCACTGCATATATTTGTGTATATGGTTATCTCGGTAATTTGTTGCATTCCTATTTAAATCCAGATCAGTGGTATCAGAGCGGTCTGCTTTTTTCTCTATGTTTTTCTTTGCATGTCCCCAACGAGGTCGGGATATAAGGAGTTAAGGCTTGAACTGGTCGAACCTTTGCAAGACCAGCCTCGCAAATCTCGATAGCCTCCCATGGCGGATGAGAAGAGAGATGAGGGGGCAGAAGATCCTATCAAAATCTTGCTCGAAGAAGCCCTCGAGCGACAATGGAACGCGATGATGGATAGCTTTGCCTAGATCCTTCAGCGGCTACCCAGAAGCGACGCATCGGCTTCCAGCAACTACTCTGGAAACATATGAGGAAGTTTGATGGAAAGGATCCCGCAACATGGATACTATAGATGGAGCAATTTTTTGATCTACATAATGTGCAAAACACACAAAAGGTACGTATTGCAACTTTATATTCGGAACCAAATCAGTTTGTATGGTATCGATGGCTTTGCTCTCGTAAACAAGTTGTCACTTGGGAAATTTTTATGGAAAAAATGACATATCACATTATGAGGATACAAAAAGAAACACTTTTTTTAGCCAATTGATAAGTCTCAAACAAAAGGGTTCAATGATGGAGCACATTGAAGACTTCCAAAAATTGAACATAAGGGTAAAAGATATTCCAAAGGAGCATAGGGTTGATGTATTCATAGGGACTTTAAAGGATAATATCCAACATGAGGTTCGCCTTTGGGAACCTGATTCATTGGAGAAGGCATTCAGGTTAGCAACAAAGATGGAAAGAAAAATTATGGCAACCAGGAAGCCTACCACTCACAAGTATAAATATGGAAGTATTTTTGCCCCTAGCCTTCCACAACCTATAAGGTTGACACAACCACAATTGGAAGAAAAAAGAGCAAAAGGGCTTTGTTACGGTTGTGATAGCAAGTACACTAAAGGTCATAAGTGTGCTGAGAAGAAATTATGCTACATAGATTGTGAAGAGGAGGAAGAAAAGGAACAAGAAATGTCAAAAGAAGAGGATATACTCCAGAAACAAACCCTAGATAAAGAAGAAATGGATTTGACCATATCTTGTAATGCATTGGCTAGAATTAGCACTCCTCAAACTATCAAGATAGAAGGACATATCAAGAAGAAAAAGGTAATAGTGTTGATTGATTTAGGAAGTACCCACAATTTTATTCATTGTAAGATAGAAAAAGAATTGAATTGCTTCCTATATCCAGCACGAGAGTGTCAAGTGATGGTTGCAAGTGGAGGAACCATAAATTTCTCTAGAAGGTGCTATAATATCAAGCTATCCATGGGAGAATATGTATTGAATAGCCCAATGCCTTCCATTCCAATGGGAGGTGTTGATGTTGTATTAGGAGTCCAATGGCTACAATCCTTGGGTACAATAGCTTTTAATTTTCAAGAACTTTTCATGAACTTTTCTACAGAAGGAAAGGAAGTTGAATTAAGGGGTATTGCAGGGAAACCGGAAAAGATAATTAGCTCTAACGGTATGACAAAGCTTCTAAAAAAGGAACAACGAGGTGTAATTGCACAATTATGTTTGTTAGATGTTTCCACATCGAAATCACCTATTTCTCCAGATCTCCAAAAAGTCTTGGACAATCATTCCAAGGCATTTGAGACTCCCAAAGGTATCCCACCTATTCATGATCAAGATCATGCTATTCATTTGATTCCAGGAAGTGTTCCTCCAAACATCAGGCCGTACAGATATCCCTATGCCCAAAAGAGTGAAATTGAACATATGGTTGCATAAATGCTAGAGACTGGTATAATTCAACCTAGTCAAAGTTATTTCTCCGCTCCAGTAGTATTGGTGCAAACGAAGGATGGATCATGGTGCATGTGTTCGGATTATACGGAGCACAACAAGCTCACTATTAAAGATAAATTTCCCAGTCATGTCATTGATGAATTATTGGATGAATTGCATGGATCAATTTACTTCACCAAGTTGGATCTTCATTCAGGATGTCATCAAATCAGAATGAAGATTGAAGACATTCCGAAAACAGCATTTAGAACTCATGAGGGTCATTATCAATTTTTGGTCATGCCTTTTGGCCTTACCAATGCACCTTCTACATTTCAAGGTTTGATGAATTCCATTTTCACCATTCCTTAGAAAATTTGTGTTAGTATTTTTTGATGATATACTAATCTACAGCAAGTCTTGGAAGGATCATGTTGAACATGTTGACAGGGTGCTACAACTATTGGAGGAGAAACAATTATATGCAAAAAGATCCAAATGTTTCTTTGGAGTACAAGAGGTGGAATATCTGGGTCATATGTATCTCATGAAGGTGTTAAGGTAGACCCTAGCAAAATTAAAGCCATTAAGGAATGGAAAATCCCCACATCCATAAAGCATCTTCGAGGATTTCTCAGGTTGACAGGGTATTATCGCAAGTTTGGTAAGAATTATGGGAGAATAGCAGCACCTCTAACAACATTATTGAAGAAAGATGCATTTTCATGGACTCCAGAAGCAACAAAGGCCTTCGAACATCTTAAAGAGGCAATGTGCCCAGCACCGGTCTTAGCTACACTGGACTTCACAAAAACCTTTATTTTGGAATGTGATGCTTCAAGAAATGGAATTGGTGTTGTTTTAATGCAAGATGAAAGACCCATGGCTTTTGAAAGTCGTCAAATCAAGGGAAAGTATTTACACAAAGCTATTTATGAGAAGCAAATGTTGGCAATACTACATGCACTTAAGAAATGGTGATCCTACCTAATGGGAAGACACTTCAAGGTAAAAACGGATCATGATAGTCTTAGATACTTTTTAGAACAAAGATTATCCTCGAAGAGCAACAAAAATGGGTCACAAAGATGTTGGGTTATGACTTTGAAATCATCTACAAAAAAGGGAAACAAAATGTTGTGGCAGATGCACTCTCAAGAAAGGATGAGCACATGGAAGCATTGTTGTGTGCCATTTCTATTATCCAACTAGATTGGATAAACAAATCAAGGGAGGAATGGAAGAATGATGAAGAAGTGTGGGCACTTATTCGAAAGTTACAACAAGATTCCAGTACATCTGATAAATTTAGTTGGAAAAATGATTTGTTATGGTACAAAGATCGCTTATACCTTTGTAAGACTTCCCAACTCAAACAAAAGTTTCTTATGGAATTGCACACTTCTCCCTTAGAGGGCACTTAGGATTTTTAAAATCTTACCATAGGGTTAAGAAGTAATTTTTTTGGGATGGCCTTAAATCGGATATTCAAAATTTTGTGGGAATTTATGGTTTGCCAACAAAATAAAGTTGAAACAATTAAGACCCCAGGTCTATTACAACCTTTATCCATTACAAGCCAATGTTGGGAGGAAGTTTCAATGGATTTTATCATACGTTTACCCAAGTCTGAAGGAAAGAGTGTCATCATGGTGGTAGTTGACATACTTACCAAGTATGCACACTTTTGTGCATTATCACATTCATTTAAAGCCAGTACAGTTTCTACTGCATTTACGGAAACAATTCAAAAGCTACATGGAAACCCAAAGATTATTGTAAGTGACAAAGATCCCACTTTCACTGGAAATTTTTGGACATAATTATTTTCTTGTCTTTGTACTCAGTTAGCTCATAGCTCTTCTTATCATCCTCAATCTTAAGGGCAAACTGAGATAGTAAACAAATGTTTGGAAGGATATCTTCGTTGCTTTGTATCTGATAAATAGACACATGGGTCAAATGGTTGCCTCTTGCTAAATGGTGGTATAACACTTCCTTCCATACTGTAGCAAAAATGACCCCATTTATGGAACTTTATGGATATCACCATCCATCATGTTATCTCAAAATCAAACCCTGGAAGGCTGCTGACCAGGAAGACTTCAAGTAACTGTTTCAAACCAATCTTTTGACTAAGGCTTAGCCTCCTTAGCCTGAGAGGGCTCTCTCAAAAGGGTTATTGATTTTGACTAATAATAAGATGGCTAACTCTTATGGAATGACATTAACAAATATGAAGGCTGGATACACATTACATAAGTTTCCATTGGGCCTATGGAGTCAATCATACTTCAGTAAACAATGACACTGCCTTTACATAAAAGTCAGGGCACTTAGCATTTAGATGTTCAGAACAAAACTCATATAAAACCACAGTTCATAAATGCATACAGGAAATCAGAGCACAATCAGTGAATTCTGAGTGATTACACATCTATGCAACTGTAAACGATATTAAGGAAAGAACAAATCACACATTCTGAACATGGAAATCCTTCATGAATCCTAAGAAGAAAAGCAGACAACTTATATTACTGAAAATGGGTCTTTACATAAGCCAAAACAGTACTTCTGTTATAAAATTTCCAACCCTCATTACATTGTTGTTTCAGCTATATACAGAATTCTTATTCTAACTAATTCGAGCTTCCTCCTCCGGCATGAGGGCAATTTGATAACTCGATAGCTATCTCTAATGACACCTATCATCTATTTAACTAACTATTAATTACAATAAAGTGTTGACTGGAATTTCGAAAAGTTTTAAATCAACTATGACTCTAACTCCATTTTACTTTCCTTAGTGGCTTCTCCTTGTTCTTTGACACCTGGTCCTCTTTCAATTTGGATAAGTTGGATATATAATACTCCATATTGACCTTGAACACTGAATCTTTAACTGCCCAGTAGTATTAGGAGATGTCCCCTGCTTCTCGGTCCCTGTTTTCCTCAATTTGCTCGAATGTATAACAGCATGTTTCTAGCCTTTAATAACCCAAGATATGGAACACTGCCACGTTTTTGATGTGCTGTAGGCTGCATTGATGGACATGTGTGCAGGCAAAAGTTCCTTGTATGCAACTCATTAAATTCCTTTTGAATGGTGATAAAGGGGCTTTATAACAGAAATTTAGACTTGGGTTAAAATATTTCACCTTTTTAAATGTACACCTGTTTTGGTCTGAATGGCTATTGTAGCTCCATCTGATGTCTTATGTACCCTTAAGGTGTCTCTCTTTCAAAATTCCCATTCATAATACAAAACGGCCGGTCTGCGTTAAAATCATCACCTACAGCAGTTTCGTAGCGCGCTACAAATCTACTTTTTTATTTAAAACAGCTTGCTTTTGACCCGAAATCTTTATCACCCAAACATCTGATTGCCAAAAACTCCCTTTGGTTTTTCATATGTATAGCAGGGATTTACATGTCTTCAAAACAATAAGACTAAGCAAAATTAACAAAAATTTGGAACAAAACCTTTCCTGAAAAGAAAATTCATTTAGTAGGTAAC